>CM070098.1:5543345-5545845 GCA_036178185.1 Liparis tanakae
GTCTTCATAATGAATATAAAGAGACACAACAGAACTATCCAGAGACGTGGACCGCGCTGGATGAAGTTATCTCTCCCCCCCCCCCCCCCCTCTCCCCCGCTGATTGAGAGACACGAGCGGGCAGCAGATTGTCCGAGGTGGCTATAAAAATCTGCATGGCCGTGTAAAAGGCTTAATGATTTGAAAGTTACAAGAGAAAAGAGCCCGCGCTTTGTCTCATCCATCAAGTCTAGCACCGGCGCCTTCGCCAAATGGCCCTGCCGCCTAACCTGGCGGTGTAGCAAAGCCACTGCCAACCCCCCCCCCCCCACCACCCCTCCCCGCCTCCCCCTTTCTCTCTCAACTGGATTACGTCCATCCAATTGTTGAATTCTCCTCTTTTTTCTTCTTCTTCTTTCTTCCTGCAGTCTCCAGAATCTAGGACGGGGAGGCCTCTCTCCCCGCTTTACATCTGTCATGTCCGCGTCTGGCCGGACGTGGCCGTGTCGCCGAGCGCCTGCACCGGCAGTTGAAGCCTCTGTCTGTGTGGATGTTTGATGTCACACTTTCCCTCTCCAGTCTTTTCGTTGCTCAACGTCTCCAGAAATCTCTTCACAGCCATTGCGAGACCGCAAGCAAGTGTATTATATCATCTCAGATCCCCCCCCCCCCATGTAGGCCCTTGGGCACCTCCTTAACCACTTCCCACTGCAGCCACCCCCACACACACACACACACACACACACACACACACACCTTGCAATAAGGTTTCCTCTCACACGCGTTAACCCCTCTGACCTGTCGTTTTTCTCGACCGCCAATCAATAGCACACAACTCGCCGCATTTTGTCTGACACGCTCCGGATGTCCGTGCATGTGTTCAAGGTTGCGGTGGGACCCGAACAGAGGGCGAAAAGATGAAATAATACACGCGCATGCAACCGCCACCGGGGTTTGATACCCCCCCCCCCTTTTCCCTCCCCTCCCCTCCCTCTCCTCCCTGTCACCAGCCCACGCGGTTTCCCATCAGCGGCGAGGCTTTTTGAATCAGATCCGTATTAACACGGGATTCTTTTATTTTTTTGTTTTAACGTTCCTCTCAAATGGCGGGTCGGGGTCGGGTTTAAGCGCGCTGCATTTATGCACACGCACGTGGGAGGCAGAGAGGGCCCTTGCTTCTTCTTCTTCTTCTTCTTCTTCTTCTTCTTCTTCTTCTTCTTCTTCTTCTTCTTCTTCTTCTTCTTCTTCTTCTTCTTCTTTTGACCTTAAGGATGGATGGATGGACGCGACTGAGTGGCCTTTTTCACGCGGCTTCTCCGAACCTTTCTCGGGACGTTTTCATCATCTCTCTAAAAACATAAACCCAGCAGCCTCGCTGCAGAACGCTCGACCTAAACATCAATTTTTTTTTTTAAAGCAGGACCTTTTAAATAAATTAGGATTGTTCAACTCTGTGTAACAAATATCATTATTTCATCTCCTCAACACAGATCGTCCGCCATCCTTTCTTCTTCATATCCGTTATAATATTTTCTGGTTGGCCTTCCCTTCAAAAGAAAAAAAGGCGATTGTGTACGTGAAGACGTTCGGATTCGTGGATTTCTATTAGCGACGGCTGCGCCAACAATGGCCCGATGTAAATCAGATAAATGGACGGAATTGAAACGTTCATTCACACGAGGCCCCGTGAGCCCTTTGTACAGCAGACGCTATTGTAGGTGAGTGTTTGCGTTCCAGTGTGTGTGTGTGTGTGTGTGTGTTGGGTTGTCAGCGCTTGAGAAGAACCCATTTCCTCTCGCCGAATCCCCGGCTCTAAATGATGGATTGATATCTCTCTTGCTGTGGATTATATGCGCATATGTGTGTGTCTGTGTGTGTGTGTGTGTGTGTGTGTCGGCAGCCCTCTCAGCCTCTCCTCTCAGGCCCTTATCAGCTCTTGTCACAAACAGAGGATAGGGGATAATCCTTCATACAAGGGGAGCCGTCTGGCCTTCCATCTCTCTGGCTGTCTGTCGAGCTGTCTGCTATATTACCATTACCCCGGCTCACCGGGGGGTGTCACCGGAATAGAAATCAAACGGACGCAAAGCAACAAAAAGAAGAAAAACCTCCGGCGTCTCTCCGACGCAGGAGTATGTGGAATTATTTGCAGCGACAAATAAAACGTTTAAGTTGAGAGTTTATTGGTGAATTTCTGTCAGTTGGAGAGAAATAAAGAAAACCCAGATAATGAGAAGTTCTCTCTCAATAAGAGTTGTCTTATTGTTTTGGTTTAGCCTTAAAATACCTGGATGATCTTTTCCCCAAGTAACATTGTGTCTCTCTCTCTCTCCATCTCTCCATCACTCCATTTCTCTCTCTCCAATAACAGAAATAAGGGGAAACAACATGTATGTGAGGAAAAAAATGGATGTAGGAGCGGAGACTCGATAGCAGATAAAAGATGTCTATCTGCTGGAGTGAGGTGTTGCACAAGTCACACCTAGGGCTATGTTGTCTATGAGTGTGTGTGTGTGTGTGT
>CM070098.1:5553345-5578345 GCA_036178185.1 Liparis tanakae
ATTTCTCATGATTGTTTAAAGGTGAGAAAACCTCCCAGCATGCACCGGGGGGGGGGGGGGGCATCGTGACCATAACTCTGTGTTCCTGCAATGACACAATCGTCATCGCGACGTGAGCCACGTTGTGTGGCGTCGACATTCTTCTAATCATCCGGCCGGCCGCCATGTGTCGGCTTTTTGCTTTTTTACATTTTTACGACCGACACACTCACACACACACACACACACACACACACACACACACACACACACACACACACACACACACACACACACACACATATACACACAATGTGCCCGGAGTGAGTGCTGACGCATTTATCACATTAGTATTAGCCCTTCTCTCTGTCACCGCAATCCTCACAGCTGGTGTTGACATGCCCTCCCCCCCTCCCCCCCCAACCCCACTCCACCCCACCCGCCCTCAGCACCCCCCGAGGCCTTCTGAATGTGCGTATGTCTGTGTGAGTGTGTGAAATCTTTTTGTGTGTGTTTTCCCCCTTCCTTATTCCCTACACAGTGATAATTTGCTCCGTGTTAACAAAAAAAGATAAAGCCCCCCCCCCCCCCACACACACACACACACAACAAAAATGCAACGTAAAAGATGAAACGGGTGAGGTGAAAGGGAAAGGAGAGAAAAAAGGAGCATGGCGAGGGTGGTGGAGGGGGGAGAGGGGGGGGGGGGCACGGCGAGCGACAGGGGAGAGACAAAGATTGGTGATGCCAGTTTCCATATGACAAGCGGCGACGTTATGAAGACGGACGGGCGGCCGAGACGGAGCGCCTGACCTTTTCCCAAAATGCCACATGTCACCGTGCTTTTATGTCACTCCCCGCAAAACAATATGTCAGGGGCATAAAAAAAAAAATCATTACGCCCTCCCTGAATTACACTGTTATGGCACACGGCGGAGGGAAAAAAATAATCATTAAGATGACATTATTCCACACTTAACTAGCAGGAGGAGGACGGAGGGAGGGAGGGAGACGGAGGCCCTTGGAATTTACGGTTTGTCGTGATTTCACGAGCGGCGCGCAACCCCCCCCTCGCCGTTTTAGATGTATCGTCTTTTATATCTTGAAGTGGGACTTCTTTGAGTGTGTGTGTGTGTGTGTGTGTGCGTGTGTGTGTGTGTGGGGGGCTTAAAGAGCAGCCACGATTGCACAGAAGTCGTGGGAGGAGATGGGCGTATTTAAAGTGAGCGTATAAGGATGCCGCTTTTTTCTCTCTCGTTCAGGACACCGTCAGGAGAGATGATCAAAATAGATCGCTCTCATTCTGGGTGACTTTTTCCGCGTGGGCGGGCCACACCACCGTGGTGCTGGTTCTGGTCCAAAGGGGGGACGGGTTGGCGCCGCTGGATGGAGCGACGCCTTCATGTCCAATTGAACTATCGATCTGAGCGATTGCACGCTGGCAGACTTTGACATTTTGCCTGGTATTTCAGTCTTGGAGATGTTCTAGCTTCAGACACTTGACCTATATAACCCTGGACATGAGTGCACACACACCAACACGCACTGTACACACACGCTCTACACACACACACACACACACACACAGATGTGCCGTCCTATCGGCCTTGTGTGCGCGTCGTCAGTTCTAATAGCGCCTGACATCAGCAGAATCGAGTTTGGAGTCAATGTGGATGTCCTCCATAAGCCAATCATCCAATCAGCGCTCTCCTGACGATGTGGGTCAAAGGGCAGGGTGATGTCATACTGACAACATGACAGAGAGAGAGAGAGAGAGAGATAGAGAGAGAGAGAGAGAGATGAGAGAGAGAGGTAGAGAGAGAGAGTTTCTCATAGGTTTGGGGGGCTACCGTGACACAGTGGGGGACTGAACACACACACACACACACACACACACACACACACACACACACACATTAAGAACCCCTCTACGCTTCTCCAAATCTCGGCAGCCAACAATAAAGCACTCAGTGAAACATTTATGACTTTCATAAACAAGAGCCAGTGATTAATGTTAGCCCTCTTCTTTGGGATTTCTAATAAAGTATGACACATTTACACCCTCGGTCAACGTAGCCAAAGCCCTATTAAACATGTCTGAGAGGATAGATGGCCGTGACGCGCACACACACACACACACACACACACACACACACACACACACACACACACACACACACACACACACACACACAAAGACAAGCACCCACGCACACTCGTAGGAGGGAATCGAGCGAACAATGCCTCGCTCATGTTTTTCCGTTCGACTCGTAACCATCAGAAGCACCCTTGTGGGTCACCGACGGTTCGCAGATCGCGCTCCCTCTTCTACTCGTCTCTTAATCTCGCTTAAAGCTGGACTGCGGAGCGGGGCTTGTAAAACTTTTGATATATTGACATGATAATTGAGGAGGAGGGGAGGCACCCACAACAAACTGGCCTCTTGCTGGAGAGCCTCGACGTCTCAATGCCTCGCTTCCTCGGCTAAAACTCCTGTGATGCTAGCAAGGCTAGCTGCTTCCTGTGTTTGCGCTAAGCTAACCGTCTTCCGGCTGTATAGCTTTGCATCGATCCTTCGCGTAGCGACGTGAATTAACTTATTCTCCAGTATTTGTTTGTTTGGAGTTTATCGGAAAAGAAGAGTTGTTTTCCTGAGAGAAAGAAGAAAAGAAAAACATTCATGGAAAGCTAATGAAACAGAAGCTTGTTAGCGGCCGCGATAGTCGCGTTGCAATTGAAATGAAGCAAAAGCTGTCTCTCTCTCTCTCTTTCTCCCTCTTCAGAAAAGAAACAGTGGTCGCTCACTTTTCCAGACTTTGCACCCTTTGCGATATTCAAAACGACGTGTTGCATTAGCGCAACAAAGGAAAATTGGAGTCGTATTATTATACGACTCCAATTTTCCCCTCGAACGCAGCTTCACAGACTGCCCGACCTTCAACTCCGAGAAACGCGTCAGAGTGAAAGTTTGAGCGAGGTCATAAGAAAAAAGTCCTTCCTGTTTGAAGGTATACATCCCAGTCCTGACACCTAGGCTACTGGAAGAAGAAAGAGATGGCGTAAAGGGAGGGAAAAGAAGGAAGGACGTTTCATTTTCTACCTGGTCTGATCGTGCTCATATTCAACGGACATTCAATTCAACCGGAGCTCATCGAGTCATGTTCAAATTCAAAAGGTCAAAACATAGCGAGCTGTCTGAGCACGGGAAACTCAAAATGTAATCTTCTTATTTGGACTACTGCTGTTGCTATGTCTCCCTGTGTCCTTGGGCTTATTTGGATGCTAGTAAGCATATGTGTGTGTGTGTGTGTGTGTGTATGTGGTAATAAACCATGCCATGACTCCATCTCTCCATTATACTGTAATCATCTAAAAGTAGAAAGACATTAAAGTGGGAATGAGGACATTTTAAGGAGGGGGGAAAACAAACCCGAGGGCCAATACCACAGTTCAGAGTGCCACACAAACTCTCCTTCACCTTTGGCCCTCGCCCCACCCGACACACTGGGTGCTGCAGATGTAATTTCATTTTTTTAAAACCAGTTTAACGTTTTTTGTCTCTGTTATTTCGTTCACCAGCCATGGTGTCATGGTCAGAATGACCCAGACGCTGACGATTATTAAAATTACAACTATAAACCAAGTGACACAGTGTTTTTTGGGGGGGAACAGTTAATGATCGCTTTATTGCGTAATCACTATACATATTATTTTTCTTTTTTCCTTTTGATTCAAAGTTTTATTCATTTTAAAGTGACCGTTTGGGTTATTTAGACTGGTCCAATGAGCACTGAAGGACATGGTGGGTCCTTCAGAATGTGCTCCATCGGTAACGGCATGAATACGGCGAGGTGACGTTTCCACAAATATGTCCAAAAACCTTTCTATACTACTTTTTTGGGGGGCGGGCAAAGCAGGAAAAACTTTCGCACTCAGCCCAGCCCTCATTTTCTCACGGAAAAACAGTGAGTTTGACTGCAAATGCGAGCGTCCATCCAAACGGTGTAGCCAACGTCAACGTCCTCCTACATCTCCCAACTCTGGGCATTTCTTTTCTCCACCCGCCTCGGACTTCACCAGGAATCCCATCGCCCCCGCCCCCCAGAGCCACCCGTTGCTTTTATTGCCCAGTGTTGTTCCCTGAAAGTCTGGAATCCACTGCATCATGGGGTAAAATCAAACCAGATATGTGGGTGTAAAAAAAAAAAAAGAGGAGGGGGTTGAAGCTGAAGTGCTACAAGTCCCCTTGGCTTGGAGCTGTTACACTCGATTATAGATATTGTATTGTTGGTTACGGACCGCGGCGTTGTACACGTTTTCCAGCCGTGTGATTTATCGTGCCGTGATTGAACGCACGGAGAGCTGTCCGTCGGCGATGTTGTAAGTCGCACAATTGCTCCTCATACGTGCCCATAAAGCTGTTAACTGGGAGGCGAGAGGGGGATAGGAGACAAGGGAGGGAGGGAGGGAGGGAGGGAGGGAGGGAGGGAGGGAGGGGAGGGAGGGAGGGAGTCGTGTGCTTAAAGGGAGTGGAGGGGTTTTAAGAGTGCGAGCATGCCTGGCTTCCTGCTGGGCCTCCATTGATTGAAGCTGTTCTTTTACAAGGGACCCTGCCTGGCAGAGAGGGCAAACCTGCCAGGGGTAGACAGAAAAGGGGGTGGGCAAGTCCAGTCGAGGATGCAACTGTTGCTATGTGTGTGTGTGGGGAGGGAGGTTCTCCCTACAATTTGTTTCAAGTCAAGTTAAGCGCTCGGTACTGCCAAATCATCTCAACGTAATTTAAATTAGATCATAAAAAGTGAATAACTAGTGCGTAACAATAAACACGTGTTCCCGATGTTCCTGTATCTCCAGGCATGTGGGTGGTGGCTCTTATTGTAACGGTACAAGTGAAGGTGGTGTTAGCGGTGTTAGCGGTTGTGTTGGTGGTGGAAGAGGTGGGGGAGGCGGAGGGCTGGGACTCTTATTGTGAAATCCCGGTGGAGGGTAATTGGAATTCAATAGGAGTTAGATCATGGCTGCTGCCTTCGCTCCTTTGAGGGGAAAGCTATGGGGGATTAGCAGTCGTTAGCCCATCGTGATGTGAAGTGGAAGGGAACAGCTGGCTCTCAGTTAGCCACATGGTGTGTGTGCGTGTGTGTGTGTGTGTGTGTGTTAGCAAAGGGTGTGATCTCCACATAAATCCCCGTACTGGAGGTGTAGAAGTTCGGATAGATGTATAGCTTGTGTGAATTCTCCGTTCTCTTCTGCGTTGTTCTACCTCTCTTGGATCCTCGCCGCCGCCTCCACGAGAGACGTTTCCAGGCCGCGGGTGTAGTCTGCTAAGCCGTCGGTCCTGCGGCGTTTTACAAGCTCTGAACACTTTGTTATTTTCATATAAAAAAAGCAGGCAGGCAGGTTTTTTGCTGAATGCTTTTTTTTTCTCTTTCATTTTATGTGGGAGGATGGAGGGAAGAAAAAACAGAAAGGATGATGAGAGGTGGAGTAAACGGGGCCTATTGATGATAATGTGACGCGAGCGCTGGACCTTTGATGCTTTTTGTGTGTCGCTGGCTGAAAGCAACTTTTGATTTCACAAACAACCGAGTACACGCAGTTCCTGCTGAAATAATATCTATTCCCACGACATTTCACAACTGGCTTTACCATCGATGCTCGTGCATTATGTCCATTATACTCAGATAGCAGCAGAATGATCTATAGCGGTGGACTAGCGGTGGGTCAACGTTTACGGAGCATGTCAACTGCACGTGGATGACTGTGGGTCAGTGGGGAAGCCGGTACGTCTTCCAATCAGGGGGTTGGCAGTTCAATCCTGCCCTTGTCGATGTGTCCTTGAGCAAGACACTTAACCCGGAATTGCTCCCTGTAGCTGAGTCTACGGTGTATGAATGTAACATGATTGTAAGCCGTGGATAAATGACATGTATAGTAAAAACTGCATTCTCACGTTCACGTCATCAACAGTGTAAAGCATATCATATTTGAGTACAGCTCCTTTGGAAATTAAAATGGTGTACTTTTACTTTGGTGAGAGAGGTAGAAAAATAACGAAAATGATGTCAAATAACTAAAATGAAGTCACTATTGATGTTTACACATGAACAACAGTCTCCTGGGTAAAAGTCCTGTGTTTGTTGGACCCATCCAAGCTCCACCCCCCCACCGCTCTAAGCCGACTTGTAACGGGAGTACGCTGAAGGCCCGAACACGCGCTATAGGGGGCCTCGTACGGCGTTTTTTTTAAACGCCCACCGAGCGGCGGTAACCGGTGAGGACCGGTTGCTACGCGGTGAGATTCAGAACCGGCCCGGCAGAATGAGGAAGAAGCAGCACTCCTGCCACCGATGACAGGCACGGCCCCGCGAGAGACCTCAATTCAAACACTGTGCGGGATGTATGAGACCTTTGTCTCACCCCCTGTGGGGTCAAAACGACAAGACCCACTCCTCTCATCAATGTCATGTTCTCTCTCTTCCCTTTTCTCTCTCTCTCTCTCTCTCTCTCTCTCTCTCTCTCTCTCTCTCTCTCTCTCTTCCCATCTCTCTATCCTGCCAGGTCAGGCTATTAAATGGCAGAATACATTACGGCGAAGGGGGTTGAGGGGGTGGGGGGGCTAATAGATTGGAATATTATAACCATACAATAATTCCATGAAAAAGTCAAGGAGGGATCATCGCTCTTATTAACTCCAAGAGAAATTGAGGCTGAAAAATGTTCAAATAGAAAATGTTAATGCCGGGCTGTACCACATGTAATTGTGCCTGCACCGCTCCCTGGGCTGGCCCCATTCATGCCACTTTATTAGTGGTAATTGAGGATATGAATTATAAATGTGTGGGGGGGGGTGATTTCTCTCCTCTCATTGAAAGTGAAGCGTAATGACCACTGCCATTGTTTAACCTTCATGATGGTGTGTTCTCATTTCTTCCCCTTTTTCCTTTTAACTTCCAAACCACTCTCGTCCTCTTCTTTTATTCCCGTCAGCCCCCAATCGCCCAGCTCATCTTCCACACTTTACTCTCCCTCTCTTTTTTTTGTCTTAGTTTTCTGTTAACTTCTAAGAACTGCTCCTGAATCTTTTATTCTCCTCCCTTGTACTTCCCTACGTGTCCTTTTCCTTTCCTTTCCTTTCCTTCCCCCCCGCTCGTCTCCTTCATTCCGCTGCGGTCTGCTGGAATTAAAACTAGAGGAGTACAAGGGTGTGTTAAGACACACACCTAATATGTGGACGCAAAATACAAACACCGTTACACACACACACACACACACACACACACACACACACACACACACACATGAGGCGCTGCCTTTTTTGTTGTGTTTTAGTTCGCTGTAATTGTATAATAATCAGCCCCGCCATGTGATGTGAATGCCCAAGGCGAGGGATCTAGCAGGGGGGGGGGGGGGGGGGGGATTGGCATCGTTTCTGAGAAGTTTTTTTTTTTTTAAGATCAGCAGCTCCACACCTCCCATCCAACAAAGTCCATTAGCCCCAGCCTCTCACCCACGACCAGTCTGCTTTTTATTTACAACATCAAACGTTTCACTTCATTAAATTACCTTTTCTCCCCCCCCCCTCTCTCTCTCTCTATGAGCTGCATTTAGTTGAAACATGTTTTCCGAAACAAAAAAAGGACGTGGGGTGATCGGGGGGGGGGGGGGGGTTGAAAACAGCCCTCTCGAAGCAGTCTGCAGTGGTTTTATAGCGGTGGAATAATGGGCAATTGGGAGACGGTATTTAATAGGAAGCCGACGTCGCGCTGCAATGCAATTGTTGTGAAACGGAGACTCGCTGAGCCGCTGTCTCTGGAGCGCGGAGGGCTGCTTACGCTGCTTCCCCCCCGCCCTTTTTTTTAAAGTCCTCAAACCGCCTTTTTAAGTGGCGATGACTGCACATGGGTCTGTTCTGGAGTGTGTGTGTGTGTGTGTGTGTGTGTATGTGTGTGTGTGTCAGCGTGGGTCAAGTAGATCGCTCGGTGTCAAACGTCACAACGTCGTCTACAAACCCCACAAAGTTTGCCCCCGTGCCGCCGATACAAATACAAGGAATTGAAGGCAATGGAGAGAACATTTTTAACTGTTCCTTTTTTTCCCCACAATGCTTTGTGGCTCCAATGTCCCATCAGATATACAAGACACCGTGTGCGAAATCCCTCTTTTTTCCTCCCTCTCCTCCCCCCTCCCTCCACCGGCATTGATTGAGAGTTTGATTTGATCTGGGTCCCTCATGTACCGCCACATCTGCAGCTTGTACTGCTGTGTGAAGCGGGCGTCAGCTGTGTGAGCGTATAAATGAAACCAGAGAGGAGTGAAAGCTAAACATTCTCCTGGATCAATATTCCAATATCTAACATCAGGGAGCTCCAATAAGTACAACGCCAGGGACACTTCAATGGCAACATCAAGGCAGCGGGCAGGGACACACACACACACACACACACACACACACACAGACACACACACGCACACGCACACAGAGACAGCATGCAAACGATTAGTGGGTTTCAGATAGTGATCAGGCAAGCACCATAAAATCCATCCTACTTAGGAGAAAGGAATAATCCATGCGGGGACGGGTTTCAATGCGGTCCATGCTAACCATGTCACACCCTAAACGCGAAGGGGGGGTGGGGGGTAATTTGGGTGGGGGGGCGAGGTACATCGGCGAAATTCTTAAAAAAATATAAAAAGCAATGAAGTGAGAGTCGTATTGCCCGGAAGCGAAAGATGAGGATGGAGGGATCGATGTTCATCAGGGCGGTTAACATAACGGACCCGAGGCCGGAGAGGGGGCCGAATACTAGCGCTTACAGTCGGCTTCTGGTCCCACTTCAGAACTATTACAACATGTGGACGGTTGACGTTCCAGCAAATGTTTTTCCAACGTGACCCACCATGGGTACATTTAAATATGGAGAAGGGGAAACGGAAGGAGGAAGAAAAAAAGCTCCACGTCACTGTCGTTCATCCCTCACCCAAATTATTAAGTAGCCTCTGATTAGTCTTGGACATCTCTGTTTGGACAAGCAATGAGGCTGAACTAATGACCCTTACCCTAATCACATCAGAGGAGAAGCTCCAACACACACACACACACATTTCTCTCTGTTGTGGAGTTACGCAAAGCAATGACCCCCAACGACCAGCGGTGGTCATCGAAGCGCTGACCACCGTTGGTCGATACCCTGCACAGCCATCTCACCAATCCTTCCTCCTCCTCCTCCTCCTCCTGCTCCTCCTCCTCCTCCTCCTCCTCCTCCTCCTCCTCCCCACAAAGCCCATTCACGGCCCCAATCAATGTCGAATTATGGGTTATTTATTGAATAATCAAAAAGGTATTATGGGTCCGCCTGGCTGACTAGCCTGCAGTGTGGCTGACAATAGGGAAATTGAAGGTGGTGGTTGGTGGGTGGAGGGGTGGAGGGGTGGGGGGTGGGGGGGGGGACTATTTATCAGCCTAGCTGCCATGCATGCGTTTGAAATTAGGGTAATCAGATGGCATGTAAACAGTAGGCCCAGCAGCTGCCTGCCAGACAGCCAGGCTATTACTCACAAGCCACTTCTCATCGCCGACGTCCGAGTGTGTGTGTGTGTGTGTGTGTGTGTGTGTGTGTGCTTGTGTGTGTGTTTGTCTTTAAATGCATGCATATATATTAGACGTGGTAGAGAATGCATTTAGGGATCGTGGTACTTATGTTTGTTGATAAAGTGTGTATGTGTGTGTGTGTGTGAGTGTGTGTGTGTGTGTGTTTGAGCTCATGTTGCGTTTCATAAAGGTTTTCATAATATTTGTTATGACAACATCCACTTTTTATTCCCCCACATTTTAGACCAGCACACTTTCTAATACGGGGGTTCACTTGCACTAGTCTTGTGGACACATTTGGTATTGCATCGCTCGAGGACTGTCCCGACGTTGGTGGCATGACCACACAGGAAAAAAAGAAGAAGAAAAAAAAAGTATTCATAATCAATGCAGAAAATTGTCAGGGTTAGAATTTGAAACCCCGAGTCCCTCAGCCACTTGTAAACTAATCTGCCAGGGCGGCCTTTGTGTCAGAGGTCAACAGACATCATTACAGCGGGTGTGCAGGGGGCAGAGGAGAGGGCGGGTCTGAGTGTGTGTGTGTGTGTGTGTGTGTGTGTGTGTGTGTGTGTGTGTGTGTGTGTGTGTATGTGTGAAGGGCAGATGAGAGGGCAGGGTTGGCCCGCTGTGGGCAGATCGTCTTTCTCTCCAGAGCTTTGGCCCGTGCTGATTGGCTGCTCGCTGCCGGGGCCCGAGAGCCGGAGGGCTCGCTCTGGCCTGGAGGACGAGGGCCGGCAGACATCACCTGATCCGGATTTTAAAACAAGCACATGACGGGAGGCGGCGTGGGCGAAGAGGCTCATGGAAATGTCTCAACGTGAGTGTGTGTCTTAGTGTGGAAATAGACGTGTGTGTGTCCAGGGACATTGTGTAGATGATATGGTTGTGCCACCAATTATTATTTACTTATTATAAAGAGGGCGATAAGATTGCTTTCTAACCATTGACCTATCCTACATTTCCCAGAATGCACCATGTCCACTCGATTCTCCAGCTTCTCGCTTAACCTCTAAATGGTGTTGAAACTTTCCGATGTATTTTTATCTCTCCACGTGCGAATGCTGGTGGCCCAGTTAAAGGGCCGGTACACACAATTTCCAAAAAAATGTTTGTACATTACATGTGATTTAGTTGACACTTTTATCCAAAGCGACTTACAATCATGTTACATTCACACACTGTAGACTCAGCTACAGGGAGCAATTCAGGGTTGAGTGTCTTGCTCAAGGACCCACCAACTAGGGTGGGGATTGAACCTCCAACCCCCTGATTGAAAGATGGGACCTGCTACCCACTGACCCACAGTCGCCTTTTTCTCACTGAGAAAAGCACACAATATTCTTCTTTGTAACATCGATGGAGCTGGGAGTATAAGTGTGAACATGACATCCACACGTGTCCTCATACACAGTGTGAGTGTGTGTGTGTGTGTGTGTGTGTGACTGAGGTTAACCCTATATCCTCAGGGTCTGTCTCTATGTATTAGATAAAGTGGCGTCTCGGCGTGCTCCCCTTAAACAGCCCTATCAATCTGACCCACTTATGGACCCCATAAATTACCAATCGCGAGGCCTCGCTAATGCTCCGGCTGGAGCCGCGCGGCACGTGGGGGTGGGGGTGGGGGGTGGGGGGGGGTGCGAGGAGAGAGAGGAAAGAAAAAGGACGGGAAATGAAAAGGAAAATAAGTCGCCGAGAAGGAGGGAACTATAGCGCAAGAAAAGAAAGAAGCAAAAACAATACTTATTTATACGTCCACTCCTCTATCCGTCCGTCTCTCTGCTGCCTTTTACGGCCCTCCGTGCTGTTGACACTTATTGCATGTCGCCATATTTTCATCCCTCAAAAAGCATTAGAAAAGCCAATGCCGGGGCGGGGTAAGTGAATTAGGATTGGTTTTTGCCTCCCCTGGCCACAGAGGGAGGTAGGGTTACCCACAATAAGATCACAATGAGACCAATTTTGTTTCCGTTGCCATTCAAAACAAACAATGGGCACCTAATAGCCCCGCAGCATCTGTGGCCTCGCTCGGGCCAAAACACACATGATGGCCCCTGGTCGATAGACGCCGACAGCTAGATGGACGAGACACGCACACACACACACACACGCGCACACCAGGGGAGGCCGCACACTCACGCAGGCAGACGGGCTGGCAGGATTTTTTTATTTTTTTTTACCCTGATATTTGCTGTAAAAAGTGGCCTGAGTGCTTCTAAAGACACCGATCATATCAGCGAAAAAGAGGAGAATAGAGGCTTATCGACTCAGAGGGGGGGTGGGGGGGAGGATTGGTGGTCACGTCCAGCCAACACACACTTTGTGGGTGATCTAATCTGGAGGCATTACGCTGACAGACAGGCAGCGGGTACTATTTGAGGATGGGGATGTGTGTGGGTGATACGTGTTGGCTCCAGCTTCTTCATTTTCTCTTTACAAAGAAACAATACTTTTTGGGGTGGATTCTCATCGAGGTATTTAAGGATATCAATTTGGCGCTCCAGGAAATTGGCGATTATAGGAATGTGTGAGTCTCTGATTCCTCTCGAGAAAATCCTCTTCTTTTATTTGTTAAAGCAGTAAATTTGATCACAATGCTCCCGTTTGAAAAGCTACATAATTAAAATAAATCCATCTCCCTTCCAAACCCCTCCTGTATCCGACCCAGGGAGATGAGGTTTGTGTGTGTGTGTGTGTGTGTGTGGGGGGGGGACTAATTTGCTGTTGCACCTTTAAAAATCCACACCTAACTCGTGGAAATGCAGGTAATAATTTGTGATAACAAGGGAAATGTCTTAAACCGTGTCCGTTCCCTGGAACACGCCCCGCGGCCCGGTGAGTGAGGGATGACCTCACACTGCCCTCAGCTAATGACATCAGGACAGACACCTTGGTGCTGGAGCGGGGTCACCCACGGTGCACCTATTCACACGCATGTGGACACGCACACACCAAATGGCCTATGCACATGTATACACACACACACACACACACACACACGCACACACACACACACACACACACACACAGACCCAAGTCCCCTGGGCGAGCCGTTAAAGAAGCTTCCCTCTGTGGTCGCCTCTCATTATGGCCCATTAGTCAGGTGCTTCTATCAGCTTTGTGTGTGTGTGTGTGTGAGAGAGAGAAAGAGTGTGTGCGTGGGGTCACCCTCCACTGGCTAACAAGTGGGGTAACGGAGTTAGCTAGGGAGAGGCAGAGGGAGGAGGGGCGCTTACACCTGCCTACACACACACACACACACACACACGCACACAAACTGTGGCTATCGATTGGAACCGCCGTTTCACCTTTGCCTCCATGACCTCCCCAACGATGTGTTTATTTACTCCATCGCCAGCACACAAACACACAAGTCGCCTCTCTCTCTCTCTCTCTCTCACACACACACACACGTAAGCGACAGGGCTGTACCGTTGGTGTGGATAACCCTCACACCGAGAGTACCTCTCTTGGCCTTCCCTGAGTCATACAGCTTCACCCGAGGCCAAGGAGACGGGGATTGATGGGAGGAGGCTACACCGATGACATTCATTCATGTTGTGTAAATAAAAGCTTTTACCGGAGGGGGGTGGGGGGGTCTAATCTCTGGACCACTGAGGGTTGCATTTAAATGATATTTACTGAGAACAGCTAAAGACTTAACATAACAGCTACAAAGATGTCAGGGTCAAGAGGTCGCCGAGGGATCTAGTCCATCAGCCGAGGGGAACCTGGCACTGTGCCCTTCCACCTGCTCGCTTTTTATCCAACACAATGTTACCTGCGACCCTCCCCCCGTTTTTTCTCCTTCCCTGGTGACATTACAACACAACGCAGAGGGGTCTTAAGATACGCAACATCGACTTTTATGGGTCTGCCAACCCCTCGGCGAACCTCAGCTCGATCCGCACGGCTGCACGAGGAGGGACGTGCCGCATCATATTTGTAAGATTCTATAAATAACCGCTTGGGGGAAACCCACGGTGACACTTTGGTAATCCCCATATATCTGTAATAGGTGGAAAAATCACACAATGAATCACCTTGAATACGTTTCTAGTGCCATACATGACACATTGAGGACGCAGCAAAGTCCAAACTGGGAAAGGGGCGCCACTCCCCGTGGAACAATAGTCACATCCAATTCTCCAGAACGTCGGGCCATAACTGCTACGGCTTGGATGTGGTTTGCTTTTGGGGTTTTCCTGCGTGTGCGTACAGTGTGCGACTGTGTGTGTGTGCGTGTGTTTGAAGTTGTGAGCCAGCTAGTAGCCATCCATAGTGATTAGTAGTAACATTTTAATGGGGGGGATCCACACATATGTCTAGCTGTCGGCTTTACGAGCGCGCCTGCACCATGCCAGCCTGGACTACACACACACACACACACACACACACACACACACACACACCAGTGACGGCCTGCTTCTTTTGCGGTGCCACAGGGGCCAGTGCTATCACGGTGCAGTCAGCGCCGGGTGCCCGGCGCCCTAAATGAAGGCATCAAGCGCTCTCATCCCCCGCTGTAATAAAAGCCGGTCAACAAGCCCCCGCCGCCGGCAACACATAACGGCCTTTTTATTTCCGTTTGGCCGCCCCGGCCTGACGGCATTACAGCCCAGTTTGGTGAATGGAGGACAAGGTGGCCTCAAGGTCACTGGGAGAGCGGGAGGGTGAAGGAGGGGCCGCCTTCAGGGTTTAAATCCACCACACTAACAGGTTTTGGTCCTCAGAGAGCAACGAGATGGAACATATTTGTTCTGATTCATATCAGATAAAAGCCCACAATGTGGGTTTTTTGTTGTTGTTGTTGTTGTTGGACATTGGCCACCATTCAAATCCAACGTTTTGAGATGGAGACGAGTGGAACCAAGCCTCACATGTGGCTGAGACATGTCAGCATCATGTTATATTTGAGCTCCATGATTGAATTGTCAAAAGCGTTTTTGGTTTGCTGCGTTAGCATCTTCAAAAGACTCCGTTGCATTAGCGTCTTCAAAAGACTCCATTACGTTAGCATCTTCAGAAGACTCCATTACGTTAGCATCTTCAGAAGACTCTGTTACGTTAGCATCTTCAGAAGACTCCGTTGCGTTAGCGTCTTCAGAAGACTCTGTTACGTTAGCATCTTCAGAAGACTCCGTTGCGTTAGCGTCTTCAGAGGACTCGTTACGTTAGCGTCTTCAGAAGACTCCGTTACTTTAGCATCTCCAAAAGACTCCATTACGTTAGCATCTTCAGAAGACTCCGTTACGTTAGCGTCTTCAGAAGACTCCGTTACGTTAGCATCTTCAGGAGACTCCGCTGCGTTAGCGTCTTCAAAAGACACCGAGGCTACTCCAGCTGCCCAGCATCAGAAAAAATCTCAGAAATCGCTGCAGCGAGCCACGCTTTGCTGCTTTTACCGTGGGGTTAATGAGAAGCGCGGGGAAATAAAGATATACACATTTATTTTTATTTTGCTGGTCTCATTTCCCCGTATCTGCCCTGTTTGGAGAGCAGCAGGAAGCAAATGAACACTGCCTTTTGAAAAGGTCAGGGGTCAGCCCGTGTTGACTAACTGGCGGCGTGTGTCGAAGGCATGACGTGTGTGTGAGAACAGGATACTCGTGTGGTGGTATTCGGTAATGAGAGGGAGAAAAAAAACACGGGGGACAGACTGTAAACAGCGACAGGTGTCTTGTTAGGTTAGAATTACCGGGGCACGCATTTACACACACACACACACACACACACACACACACACACACGCACAAACACACACACACACACACACACACACACACACACCTAGAAGCCACCATCTGGTAATGCTCTGGAGGAACATTCGAGCACTTTGTTTTTGTAACAGGATTATCCAACGTGGTGGAATTACAAATGTCTTCAGTAAACTATTAGCCATCAATTAGATACATAATTTAACTTCCACAGATTTAGATTGGAGGAAACAACTTGACAACTTGAGACGGCAGCAGATGTCGACGACTTATTGAGACCATAAACCATTTAGTTAATTGAGGTTTTATTCGGGATATCAAGGGTTATTAATATCTTACTGTGTCCACATTTAATGTTTAACTAGTTCTAATTAAGTAATACAATATTTTATCACTGAAGGGACAACCTAGAAAGAGGTTGTGCGGTTCATTCTGGGTTCGTCCCAATCTGTTGAGTCATCTTCTGGCTTCTGATTGAAACTACTGTACGGTAAAGTTCATCTGACATGATCCACATGCTGCCACCATTTCATAAAAGAAAGTTTAATGCATGAGACATTTCATAAAAGACATTTCATACATTAAACTGTTTTTCAGGGCATTTTTTTATGTATTCATATACATTTACTTAATCCTAAATACAGTATGTAAAAAAAACACTATATGGCCTTAACTGCGTGGAAACCTCCGTCTGAATACTTTGACGTACTTTGTTCTGGATTGTTGTGCTGAAGATTCACTTAATCCCACGTTCAGAGGTTTACACTGTAGCGTAGGTGTGGATAACCTCCGTCTGAATACCTTTGGTTCTCGCGGTTTCAATCTCAAGACTCCCAACATTCAATGCCACATACTTCCAACGCAACAGCTCGTGAAAGATGGTTCCCCCTTGTCTGACAACGGTTTTGTTGAAGCTGATTGGCCTGCAGTGACCTCCACCCCTATCCAACACCTTTGATTGGTGACTGTAGATCTTATGAACGCTCCTCTGGCTGAACGGAGGAACATCCCTGAAGCCATGTTCCCAACTCTCGTGCAAAGCTTTCCTATATAAGTGGAGGCCGTCGTAAAAAACATACAAAGCCTATAAAGTTGTGGACAATACGTGGCGTGGTACTTTGGACCACCATGGTGTCTACAGATGGAGACGGGAGACAATGTTAGTTGTCAATTAGAGCAATTGATACAAGTTGACACGGCAGGTTCTCTCTAACTAATAGACTCGGAGGAGCTGTGCCATTATGGAAGTGGCTAACCATCCCCAAAGTACTTAGTGAGCGTCCCCCTGATAACGCCACCCAGACCCCCTTTTAGGTGATACTTTACTTAATTGAGTGTGAAACCTTTATCACTAGACAGAGGGATGGAGGGATGGAAAGTGGGAGACGGTGGTCGAGGATGAAGGTGAGGACACGGGAGAGAGAGAGAGAGAGAGAGAGATGGGAAGGAAAAAGGTGGAGAAAGGGGGCGACAGCGGAGGAGTTGAACGAGCGTCCCACCCCCCCTCACCCCCAGCAGATGGAGTGGTCATAGAGGCAGGTACCCTCCAAATGAACCTCCACCCCTCCCCTCGTATTAACCCACACCCCTCCCACCCCACCCACCACCCCCCGGTACACTGAACCCCACCACTCCGTCATGCTATTACCTCCCTGTCTCTTTCATTATCTGCCGTGAACTCCGGGTAACCTCGTCGCGGCCATTCTTTATGTCACGGGCCGCAACGCCAGCCGTGATTTAGGCCCATCCAGTCCACCTAATTTGATTTCATCATCACGGGGCGCAGCGGGAAACGGGGGTGGGGAGTGGGGGGGTTGGGGGTTATGGAGAAGGTGGTGGTGTGGAGGTTGTGGAGGGTGTGGTAGGAAAGAGGTAAAGGGATCTCAGGGGCGGGGGGGCCACATTGGTAAGCGTTAGCCAAATGACTTGAAGAGGCTAATAAAGTAATCAAGGCCTTCGTTACATGGCCATAACATTCGCCCTAAAACACTCAGAAGTATCAGCGGCCCAGTCATCAGCCGACATTAATAATAGCGTTTTCCTCCTTCTCCCTTTCCTCTCCTCTCCTCTCCTCATCTCCAGTCCTCTCCTCTCCTCTCATCTCCAGTCCTCTCCTCTCCTCTCCTCATCTCCTCTCATCTCCTCTCCTCTCCTTTGATTCTTTACTACACCTTTCACCTCTTAATGTCTTGAATAATCTTCACTTTGTTTTTATCCAGCTAACCTCATTATTATTAAACCTTTATTTAACCAGGTGAATACCATTTAGAAATCTCTTTTTCGAGAGTGACCTGGACGAGACAACATTATGAAACACGTAGTTACAAACAAAAAAACACAGACGAGACATTGTAAAAGAAACTAAAAGTTAAGAGACAGTGACATAACAGAGTTCATTTGAAGTGAGAAATAATGTCGGGGTCGGGTCTCATGTTCGAGGTCGTTCTCTGCGTTCTGTTTCGTTTTTAAACTTAAACATGTGTGACTCTGATGTGTATCCGAAAATAGTCGTACGGGTCATTTTTTAAGGCAATATAACTGACATTTTTAACATTTTCCCATGGGCTCTGGTAGTTCTTTGTGACACAATGGTGTATGATATAGAAGATCATATTCAGCATTCACACTGCTCTTTTTACTGTCTGTTTATATAATGTATCAACGTCTCTGTGGCGAGCCGGCTCATGTGACAATTAGCCGATATAGCGAGAAGGAATAAAAGCCTGACACTCAACAGCTGCCGATAGCGCGTTGCTACCAATGACACTTCCCTCGCAGACACACACACACACACGCACACACACGCACACGCACACGCACAAAGACATTCAGACAGACAGACGCGTACCCCTCCTCTGTTTGACACACAGCCACAGACACTGTCATTGCGGGGTAATCATCAGCCATTAGGATACATGGAGAAACACAACAAAGCAAAGTGTCTTCATAGCCAAACCGGCTATTATCTTTCACTCAATACACCATCAAGGAAAGGAGGGAATTTAGAGAGTCGGCCATATATGTAGTTAACTTCCAGTTGAGCCTCAGACGAAATTACGTTATGTCTTTGTTAGCCTGTTATGGCGAGGAAGGGAGGGGGGAGGGGGGGGAGACTTTCAAAGAGGAAGTCTAGACGGGGGGAAACATAAATGATACTCCTCTTCCTCCGTGTGTTGCCTCTCCACGAGAGAGAGAGAGAGAGAGAGAGAGAGAGAGAGAGAGAGACTTACAACACAAACTTGAAGTCCGGGTGCCAGACGAGGCCTCTCTCTCGACTCAGATGAACATCCTGTTTATCCCCCAAAAAAAACGACACTTGGAGGGACGAACTGGAGGCGCTGATTGAATACCAGACGCTGATTGAATACAAATCCATCGGTAACGACATCAGTATTTTTCGCCGTCCCCAAAAAAAACGGGGAACCATCTATCTAAGTCAGGGCCGCGGAGAGGAGGAGTCCTCATTCTTCAATATAACTCTTCGACGGGAACTACATGGTAATGCGTAACGATCGCTCGAATGAGATTATCTAGAGGTAGGGGAGTTGGGGGGTTGGGGGGAGTGTGTGTGTGTGTGTGTGTGGGGAGGGGGGCATCTATTTTCAGAGTGTTTGAGAGTGTTTTTGAGTGTGTGTAACAAAGTCAACCCAGACACTCTTACAGACCTCTCCTGTTCCAGAAAGGGTGTTTTATGCTCTACGTAAGCGCTCACACACACACACATACACACACACACACACACACACACACACACACACACACACACACACACACACACACACACACACACACACACACACACACAGCCTCACACAAATCATTTGTCTGAGCCACGACCACAACCGAGTAACAAACGCGTCAGCGACGGCCATCGTTGGGAAAAGTTAAATTGCGTGTTGAGCGCCGCCCCGCAGTCGGGAGATGATTGGCTCACGCTAGCCGGTGAACCCTAAACTGACCTACAGCCCTCCCACAGGCTGTAAGGAGTGGACGTAGTCACCACAACGTCAGCCATTCTGTTTGCGGACTGCAGTTTTGAAGCAGCGACATCCGGCATACGGGCGCCGCCATCTTGGTTTCTTTCTTTAGCCCCGCCCCTAAAGCATGATCTATTTGACTCCCAATGGATGACTTGAAACAACGGCCTAAGACCATGAACTCTAAAGAACGAGAGTCCTTTTCTCAAAGCTTCATGACAACTTGTCTCTTAATTTCGTAATGTTAGCCGTAGTTTGAAGTGTGTTTGTACGTGCGTGTTTGTGTGTGTGTGTGCGTGAACAGCAAGAATGGGGAACAAAACTCGGCAGGTAGAGTCGTATCTCTACCGATGGGATTGACGACCCGCGCTGAGAAAATCATCTGCAATAAACCATAAACCACCTGCGTGCAGAACTATTTCCATGAGTGCACCTTTCCTTCCACAGAACAGCAAACATGCCTGAAAAAAAACGTGACACTTCAGTGACGACTAAATATTTAATCAGTGCCAGTTATTTCCTGCCAGGTTATGCCTCCATCTGGGTAGCAGCCCGAGCCCGCTCCTGTGTGTGTATGTGTGTGTGTGTGTATGACCTCAAAATGAAGGATTAGAAGAAAGGACGTGTCTGCATTCCTCTCTCTCTCGGGTTCCCGCGCTCATACATGCGCATGCGGCGCCGTTAGCGCCACGCCGCCGCATTATGCAAAGACCACATGTTCAAATCGCCGCTCGCCAAGATATCATTGATAATGATCACGCCGCCGATGATGATGTGTGTGTGTGTGTGACAGGCAGAGGGCGGGGGGGGGGGGGGGGGGGGGGGGGCATTGCATGAGTCACCGTGCATTGGCACAGATAGGGGGTAGCATTTTGTACGGCGAGGAGTTATTTCGAGGGGATTATGTGGGAAATGCACATTTCATCCAGAGGGTGTCAGGGGTCACTCTGACGTGTGTGTGTGTGTGTGTCTGTGCGCACAGCGCGAGTCAAGGCGTTCCAATTTGTGACGGAAGTGTGATGTTTCTTTGATTTTGGGTGCAAGTACAAAACATTTTTTTAAATATTTTTAAGGTTAGACGGACTTACCTGGAGGAGGGGAAGCCGGAGTGAGGAGGAGGCACATGGAAAAAAAAAACACAGAAAGAGACAACGTTAGAAAATACCGCTGAGCAACACGTGAACAGAAAGAGAAGAAAGTAAAAAAAGAAAGAAAGAAAGAAGGGGAAAAAGGGACTTATTTCACAGGACCGCGAGATGACCGTAAATCCAAAGACACATTATTCTCCACCGCAGTAATTATGTGAATAGCATGCATGTCAACAGTTCTGTGCATGTCCCTGTGTGCACGTGTGGTTGCACGTGTGTGTGTGTGTGTGTGTGTGTGTGTTAATGCCATCCAGCAACACCAAAAAACCTTGTTAAATTCTAGTCGGGAACAGACGCACTGCACGCGACCGCAAACTTCCCTCCTCCCTCTGCGTCTCCCTCCCTCTTCCCTCCTCCCTCCTTACACTGTGGTGTAAACACAGATTGTTAGGTTAGGGGTTAAAAGTGTTGTGCTTAGATTCTCTCAGCACTAATCTGATTTCTCCTCTCTTTGCGCGTCTATATTTATTTGGTTTTGTCAACACTCACGTCTCCCTCCCTCTCTCTTTCTCTCTCTCTCTCCCTCTCTCCCCTCTGCCAGCGTATTGATCGTCGCTAATGGATTGGCTCTGATTCCGGAGACGTCTAACATGCTTTCCTATCCTCTTATTTTCACCCGGGGAAATCAATGAGGAAAGGCCTGCAAATTTAGACGGGATCAGGTTTTAAGGAATCTTCTGCGAGACGCGGCCCGCCGGAGTGTGAGGAGAGGGAGTTAGAGAGAGAGAGAGGTTGGTATCCAGGAAACAGAGTGCGGCTTTACATCGAAGATGCAGTGATTTTGTGGTGACCTCTGACCTTTTTGCCATCTCGATGACGCAAACAGCCTATCGACATGAACTCAGTGGGCGATTGTGTCTCCAGATGGATCAAACCCCTTAACACCGGCTGACCCGCCTTTAATTCCTGCTGACGCGGCCTTAAAGTGAGGAGGAGGATGCTACGCCAAACCCAAAGGCGCCACTTTTAAAGCATGTGAATACATAACGCATTGTAGGTTACATCAGGATTCACGACAGCTGTAAATATGTGTACCAATGTGTGTGCTGTATCCTGCAGATTAAAGGGCGGAGCGTTTGATTTTGTGCTGATGCTGCATTCATTTATAGATCATGTTTGACTTTGGTGGGAATACATGTGCCTGTGTACTTACTTTATACTTCAACGCAGCATTTCAGAGAGAAATATGTAATATTTGTTCTCCATATATGTCTCATGGCGATAGTTGGGTTTCACACACACAACTTTTTGCCCTTTTTGTAAAATGTGTTGTATATAATATCAGTATTTTATATTATTAGTACAAACATCACCACAGCGTGAAAATTAATCTTACATATTAATGTATTCACAATAATATCAATCCAATAACATGGGGAATTCTGTATTATTACTAAAAACATTTTTTTAATTAGTTGATTTTGCTTTTAACACCTTCGTGCTTTTATTTAAGAAAAAATGTAAATGCAGGACGTCTGCTGTTTTTTTTTAAATTTTGGGGGGATATTTTGACGTTTTGTTATTGCTGCTTTTACTTGGCAAATCATTTGTGTCTCAGATATTTCTGTCCTCGTATCGACTGCACATGTCCACATGAGATGAAACTATAAATATCAGTTTGACATTAATCGATCAGTAGATCATCCACACGTATACAACATCTCTCTCTCTCTCTCTCTCTCTCTCTCTCTCTCTCTCTCTGTGTCCGTCATTGTCTCTCTCCCTCTAGCTTACTTTGTTTCTGGGTGCTAATTTGACGACGACAGAAAAAGGCTAACAAGAGGGTGTGATCTCGCTCTCTCGTCCTTTGACCTTCATTCGCCATGTGGTTTAAATGTGCCTGGTTGCACAAGTAAACACACAAGCGTGCACATACACACACACATACACACACCAACGCTCAGAGGGATAAACACGGACAGAGACAGAGGTCCCCACTGCTGCTCAAACAACGGATGGAGCTGTGTTAAATCTGAGAAGGCAATCAATGACCAATGAGGAGTGTGACTGTGCGTGTGTGTTTGTGTGTGTGTGTGTTTGCACGTGTGTGTGTGTGTGTGTGTGTGTGTGTGTGTGACATGCAGGGGGCAGAAGGGCCCAGCAGGTTTGAAACTCTATCCCGGGGCCAGATCATTTATAAATGGGAGGATATTGATGACTTGATGTGTGTGCGTGTGCATGTGTGCGTGTAGGTGTGTGTGTGTGTGTGTGTGTGTAGGTGGGAAGATATCAATGTGCTCCCTGCCTCTTCACACAGCAGAGCAAATTGGAGAAGTTGTCAGGAGTCACAACACGAGGGGCCAGCCAGGGGACGGAAAGGGCTGCAGGCAGGACGGCGCTGGGCTGATGGCTGAAGGAGAGGAAGGCCCGGGCATTATGGGATGTAGGGGAGCATCCAGATCTATAATAGAATCTAGTATTAGGATGTGTTGAGTTCATTCCAGAACCTTAAAATAAGCAAGTTGAGTGTTTTTAAACACATTTAGAGACCAGCCTCGTTCTGTGCAAGGTAAACTCGTCAGACGTGTTGCTACAGGTGCTGTTATTTTATGAATTATTTTATGAATTATAATAATATAATAACAATGTAATATGTACATTTCGAGGTAACAGAAATCTGAATATGTTTTTTTCATTTTGTTGACATGTTAGAGTCAAAAGGTGTTAACAAAGGGAGAGCTCCATGTATCAGAAAATACTGTCAACAGACATTAAAAAAATAATAATTCTTTGGTTGTTGAAATGATTATATTGACCAAATTGTTTGCATGAATAAGGATATGAATGACATATGAACAAAGCCCCTTTGGTAAAAAATAAATAAATATATATATATATATATATATATATATATATATAAAAATGAAAGTTTGGTTGTTTGAGTGGAGATTTCCACTAAGTCTAAAAATAAGCTAATTATGAATAAAAACGGCCTTTAAAGGTTCATATTGTCAAATCACGAAATTCATAAATGTCAAGAATCAACTAGATATCATTAGGAAACTTCCCCAGCTGACGTCTTACATTGAGATCATTTAATTTCGTTTGAATATGCTAATGATTTATTATCTAATGGAAACTTCTTTTGCGTGAATTCAGAATAAAATCTACAGACACGAAATAGACAAAGAAGTGAAGAAGAACACCTCCGTGTGGGAAGAAGACAACAGGTGACGGGCACTTTCAGAGGATGTCGGGGTCGGATAAATGGAGGATGGGAAGTGGCTCCTCCCTCCTCCTGAGAGCTGCTTTCACCCCCCCCCCCCCCCTACTCACCCCACAATCCTCCCCTTCACCCCGGACACTTTCACTCCCCCACACACAGCAACAGAGTGGCTGCCGCTTTGTCCCCTTACACAAACATTCCCACAGAAAAGAGGCAGAAAACCATTTACCCCCTTTTTTTACTTACTATCCCCCCCCTCCCCCAACCCTCCTTCCTGCCCCCTCAGAGTGGTTGTATCGGGGCAGAAAGGGTCTCCCACCTCACTTTCTCCCTCCTTGCCTCCTCCCCCCGTTTTCACACAACCACACACACACACACACACACACACACACACACACACACACACACACACACAGGGATGCGAACATATGCGCACATACAAACTGAACCCACCCGGTCAACAGCTGTACACGAGGTGACAAATTGGGGTCTTTGTCTGCTCAAAAGAGGGGGGGGGGGGACCCCTACTTTGCGCACACACCCGCTCGCGCACACACACATCGGGGGGCCATCCACCTCCATTGTGGGCGAGTTCCATTGCACGCCAGACAATGCACGTTGCCCCCCGATGTTTGAGAGGAGGAAGATGGTGGCGCCTTTGTGGGAGGTAAGAGAGCTCCAGTTCATTGAGGGAGTGATATAGAGACGGACAGATTAACAGGGGAGAAAGACAGAGAGTGCATGAGACGGCGGAGAAAAAAAAAGGGAGAGAGGGCGAGATGGATCGGCCGCTCATGTGGAAGGGACGGAGAGGATGGCGAAGAAAACAAAAGGAGTACGGCACACGGGGGAAAGTAGTTTGGAGAGAACGTGGCCACAAGGAAAATAAAAGAGAGGTTTTAAAAACCCTGTGATAATGACCTTCAGTATATTAAACTGCCGACATCCAGGCCTCAAATAAGTGAAACAAAAAAGGTGGGGGTAGGGGGGGGCATGTTGATAAGGACAGGGATTTACATTTTAAGGCAGACTCAGCTATACAACCTCATAAAGACGCCCAGAATAGACCCAACGTCTCACCGCACAGATTATTACCCCACAAACATGGACACATGGAGAGAGAGAGAGAGAGAGAGAGAGAGAGAGAGAGAGAGAGAGAGAGAGAGAGAGAGGGACTTCAAATACCTCTCATATTATGATCTCATAGCTTTTGCTTCATTTCACTTGTAATGCAACTATTGCGGCCGCTAAAAAGCTTCTGTTTCATTAGCTTTCCATGAATGCTTTTCTTTTCTTCTCTCTCTCAGGAAAACAACACTTTGTTTCCAATAAACTCCAAACAAACAAATTCTGGAGAATACGTTCATTCCCGTCGCTACGAGAAGGATCAATATGACGCTACAGCCGGGAGACGGTTAGCTTAGCGC
>CM070098.1:5580845-5588345 GCA_036178185.1 Liparis tanakae
CGTAGAGACGGCCTCGACATGAGGTGTTTGTAGCTCCCTTTAGCCTCGTGGCATCTGGGGGCGCCGTGGGGAGTCTGTGTGTTAAATAAATGACCGGGGAGTTTAGGCCCATGTGCTAACCATGTTAGAATAACACGAGCAGCGCCGGCTCCGGCCGGGCGGCGCTCAAGCCGAACGCCGGGCTCTTCCGTTGGGTCGCCCTCCCCCGGGCGAAGCCCAGGCTCCGCCCGGGGCCTTGTATATTTTTCCCTGGCCGCCTCTTTATTTTCCCTCGGCCGAAACCGGTCAGATCAAAGAGCGCCGTAACCTTCCGTCATCAGACCTGCTTTCTCTCTCTTTCTTCTTCATCTCCTTTCTTTTTTTTTTGATTGCCACCAAGGTTGAGAAAAGAAGAATGGACGCCGGGGAAGTGTTTGACTGCTCATCTGAAACAACCAGCTGGCCCTCTGAGGGGCTTTGAGTTTTATGACCGCAGGGGGAGAGGAGGGAAGATGGAAGGAGAAGTACAGGACAGGAGAACGGAGAGAGTGGGAGAGAGATAGAGAGGGAAAGAGAGGAAATACAGCGCAGGCTCTGTCACTTCCAGGAGTCGGTTGTGATGGGAACGAAGGCCGACAGCCATCCAAAGGCCACATTCCTCTCGGAGCGTCGCTGTTTGCTAAAGAGCTCGGCCTCACTATATTTCACCAAGCATCCCAACTTCATTTGTAAAGAGCACAATTTGCACGGTTAATGCGAGGAGGATGAAGGTGTCTTAAATGATACGATGCGCGTGCACGTTAGTGCGTGCGTGTGTGTGTGTGTGTGTGTGTGTGTGTGCGTGTCCTCCCACTGAGCCCTCTTCGCAGACAGTAGCCATTTTCAGCTTATAGGGGCCCTTCATCAAAGCCCCAGACTCACCCGTGGTCTGTCCGCCTGTTACACACTCTCTTTAGCATGCGTGTGTGCGTGTGTGTGTGTGTGTGTGTGTGTGTGTGTGTGTGTCTGCCAAGCTAACGAGGCACTAGGTATTGTTACGGGGGGACTCACTCCAACCGCACCATGAGCAAGCCATTACACCAATAAGCCTGCATCATTTCCAAAGAATCCAATTAAATTTCCGTCTTAACGGCGCTGCCCTCTGAGAAACACAGATTTTCTCCATTGAGAATGTGCAAACACACACACACACACACACACACACACTCACACTCACACACACACGCTGCATCGACGCACAAAACGTCTCGGACATGGAGCCTTGCCCTCTCTTGGCTTGCTTTCCTTTTGCGTGTGTGTGTGTGCGTGTGTGTTTGCGTGTGTGTGTGTGTACGTGTGTGTGTGGCAGAATGTGCCTCTCTCCCAGCTGTCCACGTTCGTGATATCTCTGTATTTGTGGCGAGGAACCTGCATGACTCTCAATCTCTCTCTCTCTCTTTCTGCACCTGTTGGTGTGTGTCGATCATCCTTTCCCTCTCTCTTTGTCTGTCTCCTCAGAAGTACTCAATCCCTCTTCTTTTTTTTTTGGTGACTATTTCACCTTTCTTTCTCCCACCAGCTTGTCTCTGTCTCCCCTCTTCTATCCCTCCCCTCCCTTTCCTCTCCACCGATTCTGGCTGGCATCTGTTAAGCCGCTAAACAGAAAGTGCGTATGCAAGCCTGTGTGTGTGTGTGTGTGTGTGTGTGTGTGTGTGTGTGTGTGTGCGCGTGTGTGTGTGTGTGTGTGTGTGAGTGTGTGTGTGTGTGTGTGTCTGTATGTATGTGTTGGTCTTGCTGGGTTGGATTTGAACAAGCCCATGCCTGTTCTGCCCCGGTGGCCTATGAAATGAGAAAGGCAGCCACTGTGCTGCAGACCTCCACTGATAAATCTACCAGGGTTACCCCTCCATGTGCGCATCTGCATGGACGTGTGTGTGTCTATGTGTGTGTGTGTGTGGGTGTGTGTGTGAAATGCATGTGTTTGCATATGTGTATGCGTGCATGCATGTAATGCACGAGCGGAGTGTATGTGCGAGTAAGTGATCATCTGTGTTTGCGTCTTCAGCTCCGTGACGCCAGAATAGAGATTTGGAGAGATTTGATTTCACACACCCTCACCCTCCCCCCCCCACAACCAAAGCCAAATGTGTGTCTGTCTGTGTGTGTGTGTGTGTGTGCCCACACCATGTGGCCTAATCTCCCGTCATCGCCCTTAAACGCGTGACATTAAAACACCACGAGTCGATTCTTCTCCAGACGTATTTCTTCTTCACTTCTTCACTTCTTCTTGTCGTTTTTTCTTCTTTTCTTATCCGTGTGCACATCATTCGTCTCGGGAGAATTAGAGGTTGTGTTACCAATCTATTCAGCGCTCAAAAACGTGGTAGAGAGAGAGAGAGAGAGAGAGGGGTGGATGCAGATAGATACAAAGGGCCCTGAAAGCCTGGGGGTTACCTCGCTTATGACACCGAGGTCAGATATTGAAGAGGAGAAGTCAATAGTACACATCGTTTAGCAGCCACATTCATCTGGAGATAGTTTCTATTACTAACGAGGGAGTGGGGGGGGGGGTGTAGAGAGAGAAAGGGACTACAGTTTGATCTGTCTCGTGGACAAAAACAGCGTCAACAGAATAATAGAAATCCATACGTCCCAGAAAGTAAACGTGAGTTTAACAGGATACTCTTTGGGCATAAGAAGTCGGGTTTTCAGTAAGAGCTTTGGGGGAAAGGCTTTTCCACAGTTAACAGTAAGAAAGAAATGAGAATCTACAATTCTTATAATGACTGTTTGGTAAAGTCCATCGGCTGATGAAGGTCATGTGATGAGATCGAGAGCACAAAACAAATGTGTCTGTTTTTGTTTTTTTCAAGCGACAATTATTATTTTAAAGGGATGGCATCTTCGTGTGGGGGATTGGCGTCCACCCATCAACTGGTCTGAAGTCCGATCGGCCAGAAAGAGTCAAATCAGCTTTTTTGGGCTCTGGAAGCAAAACATTCCCACGAGCGTCCCGGCACACAGGTCACAAACAACTGTACGTGGCGTGCGGGCGCGTCACGTTCTCTTTACGTGACATATTTACTTCCTGTTGAGGTCTCAAAGTGTGCGTTTCACTCTACCACTGCATTAGGAATGCTGCAACCACCCCGAGTCTCACCGAGGGGCTCGTTCGACAAAGCAAATATTGTCACACACGGAAAAAACATGCACATGCGCGCACAAATAAACACACACAAACACACGTAAGCACACAGCTACTCAAACACACATCACAATAATTCATGCACAGAGGCATCGCATAGCCCACATAGCCCTCTTGCATCTTTAGTGCACACACACACACACACACACACACACACACACACACACACACACACACACACACACACACACACAAGGGGGATGGAGCTCGTTGAGGCATTTTTTATGAGCAAGGGCCGGTTCCTTGTCTACCATATTTCAACCTCTTTAGTGTGTGTGTGTGTGTGTGTGTGTGTGTGAACAAAACAGAAGAAAAAAAACAGCCAGAGACATTATCTTCAAGCCATGACAGCTGTAATTGTGGAGCACATTAAACTGGGTGCAGGGTGACACCTCTAACCACCCTCTATTAAGAAACACACACACTCTCACTCTGCACCACTCCCCTCCCGATCGCTCTCGCTCGCCTCACACACACACACACACACACGCGCACACAAAGGTGGATTCATTGTGGTCAAACAAGGAAATGAGCATCTCCAAGCCCGTCAACGCTGAGTGCTTTGAGGAGGGCCAGCCGGGGCTAATGTGTACATCTTGATGTCGTGATTATATGTGTCAAATATCCATCCATATTCTTCAATGGAAAGGTCTGCCCTGTCATATAACATAATATAAAATGGGAAGAAAAGAAACCTTTTACACCAGAAAAGATGAGCGAGTGAGTCTCCCGCTACACAGATTCTGGTCCGCCGGGCTCTCGTCCCGTACGCTACAGCTTTTCATCGTTGTTGTTTTGACCCCCTTTCACATTATGGACCACGGGGTTAAAGAGCTTCAGAGTTGTGCTCTTAAATCAATGGCAAAACAAGAGTACCCCATACCTGCTAAGTCTGTACAAAATGCAAGACCATAGCATCCTCTTTTTTAATCTGCTTGTATTCTTTTGCTTTAAAACAGGAACTTGCCTTGAATTGCATTATTAATAATTGATTAATGTTCTCTGATTTTGTTGGGGTTTTATCCGATTGAGCCCATTCCCCTCAAGGCCTTATCAGTTTATTCTGATACATTAGGTTCATCGGAAAAAAAAACATATCTACAGTTCAGAGCTTGACATTATTCAGAAGTGAGAAGATTTCTGTCCGTTTCTTTAAATGTAAATGTACAGCGAAAGAAATCTTCAGAGAAAAAGTAATTCTCCTCTGCAGCAGCGTTATGCCACAGAAAGTGTTCTGATCACGTTCAGGTTAATTAATTTTGAGTTGAGAAAGATTTGATGACAGAAGGGTCAGGTTCAGAGAGATTTGAAAGAATAAGGATGTGATTCAGAAAGATTTGGACAAAGAAGGATCAAGATCTGAAAAGTTATGGTTCAGAGAGATTCGAGGGAATAAAGATTGGGTTCAGGAAGATTTGAGGGAAGAAAGATCGGGTTCAGGAACATTTGAGGGAAGAAAGATCGGGTTCAAAGAGATTTGAGGAAAGAAAGATTGGTTTCAGAGAGATTCAAGTGAAGAAAGATCGGGTTCAAAGAGATTCGAGGAAAGAAAGATCGGGTTCAGAGAAATTCGAGGGAAGAAAGATCAGGTTAAGTAAGATTTAAGGGAAGAAAGATTGTTTTCAGAGAGATTCAAGTGAAGAAAGATCGGGTTCAGAGAGATTTGAGGGAAGACAGATTGTGTTCAGAGTGATTCGAGGGAAGAAAGATGGAGTTGAGAGAGATTTGCACAAAAAGGTTCAGAAAGAGTTGGGTTTAGGCAGAGAAGAGCTGGGTTCAGAGAGGATCCGTCTCTGTGTGAGTAGGACGAAGACAAACCAGGTTCAGAAGGGATCGGCTTATGAGAGATGCAAGCCAAGAAGGATCCGGTTGGGACAGATTTGGGGAATAAGCTGTGGTTCGTGCCCGATTGGACTGGACATTCAGAGCCTGATGCAAAACTCACAGTCCCAGTGACAGGGAAACGAAGATGAAGCCCCAAAAGGCCTCCAAACTACAAGATGGCGGATGTGAGGCCTCGTTTTCGGTCCAGAACTCCCATTTTTTCGAACACAGAAAATGCCTTAATCCATATTTCTCTTTTTCTTTCTAGTCCTTCACATTTATACATAAGCACAATACCCAGAGAGACCCCTACACACACACACACACACACTCACACACTCAGGAGGTGCCATCGATACAGCAGTAATCTGTGCAGCCGATAAGCTCCGGCTTTGGGTGGTGAACAAAGGCGAGGGCAGCATGGCCGTTATAGATCCTCGCTCTCCTCTGTTCTCACTAAATCACTTCACCTTTCAGGATCCCACACATAGACACACATAGACACACATAGACACACATGTCGACACGCGGGGATCGGGATGCACACATGTTCGCCCACCGAGCGATTTAACATGGACAAGTGGGCACTAGAAGAATTCAATTGGCCTCTCTCTCTCTCTCTCTCTCTCTCTCTCTCTCTCTCTCCCTCTCTCCCCCTCCAGGTCTCCCCGCCTCTCGGGTGTCACAGGACATGCCGGGCCTTAATGCCTTCCAATCTTCCCCCCCAACACACACTGTCGCCTTTCATTTAAAGGCCTGCTGACAGGAACGACCAGCACCTCCACTCCTCCAGCCCTTCCACTCTCTCTCTCTCTCTCTCTCTCTCTCTCTCTCTCTTTCTCACCACTCGTTACGGCTCTTTTCTGTCCGTTACTTAAACCGTCTGCCTTTTTTTCTTCTTGTTTTCTACCCATCGCTTAAGTATGTCAGGGGCTCTAGTTAGCTGTCGTTCACTACTATGTATTTCTTTTCGCCTCCTTTACATCCTTTTACCATCCTTTCCTCATTCCCCTCAATCTTCTCTCTCTTTCTCTTTCTCTCTCTCTCTACTCCTCTCCGTTACTGAAATCAAATATAATGCTCCCTTCCAGTGTAGTCTGTGTCTGGCTGTTCCTCCCTCCCTCCCTCCCTCCCTCCCTCCCTCCCTAACAGCTTTCTATCTATTTGTCTCCGTGTCAGTGTTCAGCACCTCACACCGCCACTTTAGCTCCTCTGCCCATTGTGCTTTCCCCCAGCCCGCCACGCTGGGTTTTCAATTGACCAACAAGAGTAAACACCGGTTGCCGAGCATCAATCACATCAAACACACCGGCAGAGCGAGAGAGAGAGAGAGAGTCAGGCGCCAATTTCACCGATGCCTTATTTTTTCTTTTTTCATTTTCTTCTTCTTCTTCTTCTTCTTCTTCTTCTTCTTCTTCTTCTTCTTCTTCTTCTTCTTCTTCTTCTTCTTCTACTTTTTCTTCTTCTTTTAAATTTTTATCTTCTTTATTAATTTTCCTTTTTTTCTTCATTTTCTTCTTCTTCTTTTTCTTCTTCTCTCCGCCAATTGTACGCAGAATATGGTCGGAACAGTTACACTTTGGTTGTGTGATTACAAATTGTCTAGATTCTATGAAATGCTAGACATATATAAGAAAATAATTTCCTTCATTATTATAAATATGTATATATATATATATGGTATTTATAGATTCAAAAATGTGTTTATATATATATATATATATATATATATATATATATTAATAATATAATTAGTTTTCCCAAACTGATTTAAAACATTTGCAGTGTATTGTTTTTATGTATTTACAGAGACGACTTCTTTGAAAATCATTCAAACAAAGTCATAATATAGCATGACAATAATATGAGAGGATCTTTTTTTCTTGAGCCGAGTGCGAGAAGAAACCCCCCGAAAAAACAAGTAGCCGCAATAGTCTGCTGCAATCGAAGCAGAGCGCCGGACTGAAGTGCGGCTTAGAGGGGGGCTTGTTAAAGCACCTAACTGAGCAGCATAACGTGATGATTGGCTGTTTGGCGAGTTCACTCTTATCTACCCCCCACACACACACACATACACACACACACACACACACACACACACACACAAACACACATGCCATCTCTGCCTCCTCTTAATCACAAACACCCACGCACCATTGGACCCATTCTAGTTTGACTGTACTAAGGAATTGCTCCCCTATTATTTTGCCCCCCCCCTCCACACCTACACATACACACAACACATATTCTCACATTAACTCGTTGGCGTGTGCGTTACGCATTTGTGGTCCGTATGTGTGCGTGTTTGTCCCCCAGGGCCCCCGGAGCACTAAATCAGTGCTGTGTTAATTGGTAGAAACAACAGCAACACTTTGGCAGTATATAATGTTTTATGTTTGTTTCTTTATTACCATCTTTAATGTTCATCGCCGTATGCGCGCGTGTGTTTTCCTGCCCGTGTGTATATGTAGTGCATTATGATCCTAATGAGGACGCCGTGGATGAGAGGGGAC
>CM070098.1:5593345-5605845 GCA_036178185.1 Liparis tanakae
CCTTGTAGACTAATAAAAAAACAAATGCTAGATGGAGCAATATAAAGAAAGCAAAAAAAAACACACACCCAGCCGACCACTCATCAGGAGTGTGATGGAGCGAGGCGGGATCCAAAGGGGAGAGCAGCGGGGGGGAGGGGGGGGGACGGGACAGGGATGCTCATTAGCAGATAACGGGAGGTGTGGGTGTACCGTCGTGTGTAATGCGCGCCGATGGAAATAACCCAGTGTGCCCACTATGACGCGTCTGCTCCGTGTGGAGGGCGAGGCCTTGTTGTGGTGGGAGCGGCGGAGGCCACCTCCAGCTAACGGCTCCTGGTAGACCTATAAATGTACCTTCATAAACAGGAGAGACTGGGGGGGGGAGGAAGGAGGTAGAGGAGGGTGTAAAGAGACAGAGAGGGGGGAGGGAGAAGGGTGAAAAGAGGTGAGGACAAAAGGGAAGGAGGGGAGGTGAGGAGGCATGTATGTAGACATGTAGGGATGGAGAGGCGAACGCAAAGGGGGGGGGGAAAGGAAGGAAGGACAGAAGGGGAGAACGAAGGAAGCGTGTCCTCTTCTCTCGTGTCCTTTCTTCTCCTGTGGTCCCCTCTCTCTCTTTCTCTCTCTTTCCCTTCGGTCCTCTCCTATCTTCATTAATCTCTGTCTCCTAATTTTTCACCCTTTTTAATTTTTATACCATATTTTCTCCACTCCTTTCCTTCTCTCTTTCCTTCTTCCTTTCCTCTCCTTCTCTACCCATTTACTTTCCTCTATTTCCTCACCTCATCTATTTCTCTCTCTAGCCTCCTCACTCCTTCAACTCTTCACATTTCTTCTCCTATCTTCTATCCTCTTTTCTTTTGATCTCCTCCCCTCTCTTTTTTTCCTTCCTCTCCGATCCTTTATGTATCTCCTCTTTGTCCTCCTTTCCGTACTTCTCTTCCTTCTTTCTCCCCCATGTATTCCCCCTCTTCTTCTATAACCGTTTTCATTTTAGTGACTTTATATTTAAACGTAGTTATCATTCTTGTTTTCTATTTCGTCCCCTTATGAAGCGGAGGGATGGAAACCTTTGAGGGAGGTGAACGTGTTCGTGACTCGGCTGGTTTGATCATTAGCAGCGGCTCTACGACTCATTGGAGTGACAGGCCTCGGAGGGGTAACCCGCGGCAACCCCGCTCGACCTGACTCGAGAGGCTTCTTCTTCTTCTTCTCGACCAATCCCTTCCCCAGATGGTGCCGGGTCATCCAGGAAGTAGGAAGTAAGGGGTCGACCAATGAAAAAGCAGGCCTGGCCTTTTACCGCTGACCCGTGACACCTTCCTCCCACAAAAACAGACCGGTCCCGTCCATGTGTCTGAGTGTGTGTGCCTGTATGTGTTTGTGTGTGTCTGTGTGTGTGTGTGTGTGTGTGTGTGTGTGTGTGTGTGTGTATGTGTTTGTGTGTGTCTGTGTGTGTGTGTGTGTGTCTGTATACGTGTATGTGTCTATAAGTGTTTGTGTGTGTCTATCTGTCTGTAAGTGTGCATATGTCTGTATACGTGTGTGTGTGTGTGTTTCTGTAAGTGTTTTTGTGTGTCTGTGTGTGTGTCCGTCTGTCTGTCTGTGTGCATCTGTCTGTATGTGTGTGTGTGTGTCTGTCTTTCTGTCTCTGTGTGTACGTGTGTGTTTCTGTGTCTGTCTGTCTCTGTGTGTGTGTTTGTGTGTGTGTGTGTGTGGGTGTGTGTGCATGTTTGTGTGTTTGTTGTGCAGTGGGAAAGAAGTGCTGTCCAGCTGAAAGACAAAGACCTTGAACATCATTGTTTAGTGGTGGGACACACACACACACACACACACACACACACACACACACACACACACACACACACACACACCAAAGGCATGTCTGCATGTTTTAGTGGCCAACTGCGCATTTAACCTTTACGGCTCCAACTTTACGAGCAAGACAAACAACACACAGCCGGCTCAACAGAGTGACGCGGCGTTTCATTGGGAGGGACTTTTCAAAATAAAACTCAAGAAAATGAAACTATGAGCCGAAATTAATTGAAAAGAGAGGAAATGGACCTGGACAGCGGGGCCGTAAAACGCTCCAAACACTCTCGACGACAAACTGCAACAAATAACCGAGGCGTAAATTTCCCCAAAATAGTTTTCCCTAGCGTCCCTCCGCATGTCCCTCCCTACGCACCATCCATCATAACCAACCCCAGAGATCCCCAAAAGAGAAGATGACTCACATCGGCCAGAAAACACCGCCACATGAAATTGTCTTTTTCCCGTTCTACTTTTTTTTTTTTAATCAAACTTCTATACAGCTCTATGTTTGACTCTTCAAACAATTGTGTGTGTCCATATCGTTGTGTGTGTGTGCGTGTTTCTTTTGAAAGCAGCTGGAAACTTCACAGAGAAGTGAGCCTCCAGCTAAGGCAGTCATCCAGTATTAGTTTTACTGTTAAGACCATCAGACTCTTCCTCTCTCACACGCCCACACACACACACACACACACACACACACACACACACACACACACACACACACACACACACACACACACACACGCAGCACTGTCTCTCTAATAGTATCAAGTACCACAGCTTATCTCACCTCCATTGACTCTCAATGGCACTAATTCCTTTTCTCACTAATGCTCTTTTTGAGAGGCTTTTCGAAGCCGTCTTCAAATTTAGATCTAGCAGGGGAGGAGTCCTGTTTTTTTGGGCAGTATATAGACTTTGTGGATCAGAGCTGTGTAAGATTTCAGGCCTGAATATCCCTTTCAACCTATATTTTACCCAATGTATTTGCAGTTTGGTAAAACTGATTTAAAAAGAAGACTTGGTTCTCTGCATGAATCAACACATCATGATCATGAAGGTCAGAGTGCACGAAAACATGGTGATACTTGAGATGTGACTCCGCGCTGATCAAAAAGAGGCTTTTGAACAACACATATCCATGTGTGCCCTGAGTGATTTGACAGCTCCGGGGGAATCTTCTCCTACTCTCCTTGACTTTTAGAATAATATATATATATATATATATATATATGTATATATTTCTTTTTTACTTTCTTTTTTTATTCTTTGTGCCAGTTTCCCATCCTCCTTTCCATCTCTCTCCTGGACCCAGAATGCTTTGAGCCGCTTCCCTGCTGCCTTTGAACCAAGATCAGAGGGAGCGTTTTTTGGCTCTCAAACACACACACACACACACACACACACACACACACATACACACACACACACACACAGAGCACAGAGCACTGCAGCTCGTTCAGGTGGAAGAGGCTCTCTCTCTCTCTCTCTCTCTCTCTCTCTCTCTCTCTCTCTCTCTCTCTCTCTCTCTCTCTCTCTCTCTCTCTCTCTCTCTCTCTCTCTCTCTCTCTCTCTCTCTCTCTCTCTCTCTCTCTCTCTCTCTCGCTGTCTCTATCTCGGTATTTCACTCAATCACTGCTTTGTTTCGTAAATGCACAAAAACATATATAATAATTCGGACAGTTCGAAATGTCACACACGTTCTCGATCTGCTGACCCACTTAACAAAATGAAGGAAACAATTAAGGACATTCCAGTATGATCATTTTTAGTCACTTTGAGGGCGTGACCGAGCTGTGTGTGTATTAGACAGCGGGTGTAAACCTCATTTTCAGAATTAAAGTACGGAAATGTCTTCTTTTTTTTGTCTTCTTTTATTTAAAGGTTACACATTAATAAACAATTCTTCCGTACAGCGGACACACCCAACGTTATCTTGAAAATAGAAATTTGAATGTGTGAAATTGGTGATGGGCGGATGGAGTCTGTTCTGGACGGACGGATGAGCAGTTGAAGGTTTAATTTTCATTTTTAACAAGTCACAATAAAAGACACCTGCTGCTTTTCTCTTTTCTTTTTTAAAACAGTGTGTGTGTGTGTGTGTGTGTGTGTGTGTGTGTGTGTGTGTGTGTGTGTGTGTGTGTGTGTGCGTGTGTGTGCATAAAAAAAGCTGCAAAAAACGGTGGGAGGGGAGTGAGCTTAACTGCTACCTTTTACACCTGTCAGCAGCCAACTCAACTGTTTTATACAATATTTATATCTGACTCACACACACAAAGAGAGAGAGAGAGCGAGAGTGAGAGAATAACAGGCGGTGGTTGCAAACAAGCAGTTCAACAACCTAGCTACAATTTTGTGTGAATTTATTCTTAAAGAAACACACAAACACGCACACACACACACACACACACACACACACAGTCAGAGATGTGTATATTGTGCAGCTATCATATAGTTGCTGTCAAAGCCACCGCCAATTATGACCATTAGGAGTCCCATCATGTCACTAGCTGTCTATGTGCCGCCACCCCCCCCCAATCGCTCCTCCATCCCCCCCACCCCCACCCCCTCCAAGAGCCCAGACCCTATAATCTAACCTCACTTTTCTTTCATCACTCCCACACCCACACACACACACACACACACACACACACACACACACACACACACACACACACACACACACACACACACACACGCACACGGCAAACAGATTGTTACATGTCCCGCTTTATCTTTTCCCTCTTGCTTCCATATGTCATTTTATTATACATATTTTTTTATTTCATATCTTTTTTTAGACATAGCCAAATGGATGTTTTCAAAGATGTGGAGAGAACGTTTTTTTGCCCCTCCGTCCGAAACTGCGAGGCACGGGCACTCCAGAGAGGGAACCCCTCGTTTCTTTTATATTTCCCATTAAAAGAAGATTAGCGAGGTGGTCTGATGCAGACAGACGGACGCGGCGCAGGTGGTCCGTGTCTGAATGGTGTGCATCGGATGGAGTGAAGGGGAAATGGAGAGAGAGGGAGAGAGGTGCACTCTGGGAGTGCTGTACATGTGGGACCTGTCATTGAGGGAGATATACACGTTTCCTGTCGGGTCAGACCGTGTGTTTAGGCTGAATGTGTGTGTGTGTGTGTGTGTGTGTGTGTGTGTGTTTTGGCTGTGTGTGTGTTGTGTGTGTGTGTTGTGCAGGAAGCCATTAGCTTGGTAGCCAGGGGCGAGACAGCAGTTAAACCACCTGTTTGAGTTAACAGGTAGCTCTTAGTTTATGAGTTGGTTTCCTATGAAGAGAGACAGTGTGTGTCAGCTGGTTCCTCACAGTTGCTTAGTGACCGTGATGGTATTTACGGCATGTAAAGAAGTCTATTGGTTTCAAAAAGAAAAAAGAAAAAGTTTAAACTTGTGCTATCTAAAAGAAGTAGAAGAAGATAAAGAAAAGTAATAACTTTTTGATTTTTGTTCTAAATAAGAAACGGAGAGGTGAAAAACTCGAGGACGACCCTGTGTGGGGTGATGTAACACACACTCACTCTCACACACACACACACACACACACACACACACACACACACACACTTCCCTGCTCCCTGGTCACATGCAAGATTTTAATTGGGTGCATGGATGAAAAAAATAGACACATTTGGCATTTGTGAACACAGCCATTTCTTAGTTATGTTACAGGATTAAAAAAAATTAAACAGCAAATAGCTTTTTGTTTTTTGACCTTTTCTTTTTAAAGCTCCAATATAAAGCCATATTGCTTTGAGTGCAGTTTACTTCAATAGAGGAAATGAAAGAAAAAGGCAGATAAAGTATCATGTTTAAGTGTCCCAGCAAGTGGTAATAGCTTCAAAACACACATACACACACACACACACACACACACACACACACACACACGCACAGGTGCAGCCCCCTGTAGTTACCCAATGTGTGTCATTAGGCCTATCAGGGCCACTCTAGAAGGATTAGAGGACTGTTAGAAGAACAAGGTTTCACACACCCACACACACACACACCAACACACCCACACACACACACTGACAGCACACCACTGGTTTGTCTACACGCTGCTGGACACCAAATCCCTGCTCATACGTGTGTGTCTGTGTCTGTGTGTGTGTGTGTGTGTGTGTGTGTGTAAGAGAGAGAGACAGAGCACGTGCCAGTATCTGGTGTATCATGCTGTGAGCGCTGAGCAAAGATATCAGTGTACCGCTGAGCCCCTCACAGAGCTAATCCATCACACACACACACACACACACACACACACACAAAGTATAAAAGCAGATATCACAGCATACACTAAACGTGAACTTCTTTCTTCGCATTGTTTTTTTATTTTGGTGAGAGGGCAGTTTGCAGACAGCACAACATAAATGCATTAGCAGCTCCCCCGAAAAGTGTACTCCCATATGTTCACATATAAGCCGCTGAGAGGAATGGATGGGGGGGAGAACCAGGGAACTTAAAGAGAAAGAGAGAAAGAGGGAGAGAGGGGACAAAGGGACGCTTTCTTAACGTTCTATTGATGAATAACAACTATCACAGATGGTTCTTTAAACACAGAGGAGTGGAGTCACCCACCCGACATATGCACCGACGGTCCGTCTGTCTTTATTTCACCTCTCTCTCTCCGGTGGGGCTACCCGACCACTTTTGGGGATGGAGGTGATGGAGGAGGGTGCGAATGCGGCAGCAGCAGCGAGTCGGTCAGTCAACGGTTCGGAGAAGAAGCCGAACACAAAAGGAGTTGACGTGTGTGTATGTGTGTGTATGTGTGTGTGGTTCTTTTCAGCACTGGTGTTGTGTGTGTGTATGCATTGGTAATGTGCATGTGTGTGTTGGCGCAGGAGGAAGAGAAAAGGGGGTAGCTTGGGGTCGGGGGTGGAGGGTGGAGGGGGGTTGACAATGGGGGTGGAGGGTTGGGTGCATTAAGCTCCCTCATAGCAAGCTGAGCGCAGTCACCGAGCCAAGGGGCTGGTCATTTCGCTGTTTTCACTGAGGGGGGCGGGGGGGTCGGGGGGGGGTTCTCTCTGTGGTGACAATTTCCACCACTTCTTTGCTGCAACCATTCTTGTGCTTCTCCAGAGGGCTTTTCTTCAGGGTTAATACAGCCTGCAGCGGAGAATGGGATGGGGTGGCTTGCTGGAGGGGAGCGCTTTAAGGCCCCCCCAAAAAAGAAAAAAAAAAGAAAACCCCTCCAACCCCAAAAGGCTTTTTTATTACCATCAAGAACTGTTGGAGCACTTCAGCTGCGGGGAAGTTGAGACACAGGGCTCGATACATTCTGTTCTCTTTTCTTTTATTTGATATCCATGAGATGAAAGAGTTTAATCCAGCAGAAGTGAACGGGACAAAGCGGCATCACTTCCTCCGTGGAACGCTCACTTCAGTGTTGTCGGCCAGTTAATTTGTGCGCAAGTTCGTCCGTGAGCCAACGGCAACGCGCCATTAAAGGATTTAAGATACAACACCGGCAGAACTACTTAAAAAAAGATTCAACTCAAGACAAAATAATTTGGCTTAAAAGGAGAAGCCTCTTTGAAAAGCTCAGAAAGCCCCATTACTGACACAAATAATGTGAAATAATATATATAAAATTGAATGGAAAAATAAAAATGAATACCTAAATGTATACTTTCCCTTTTTAGTGAAAACAAAGCAGCACTGCTACTGTGAGCAGTATTGTCCCAGAAGCTGCAGCCTATTAGCTGGCAAGCTAAAAGTAGCTAACACTAGACATTTACACAAAGTATAAGTACTTGTTTCCACCTTGTATTCCTTGATGAAAACCCCCACCGCCCCAAATCCCCCTAAGGATGAAGACAACGCTTTGAAGATAGACTCATGGTGTCTGTGAACCTCCAGGAGCGTTACCTAGCTAACGTTGCTTTAGTTAGCTCACTGGCAAACATGTTTTAGATCCTTACAAAGCGACAGAGTCTTAAAGTGATGGTGTGTATCTTGTCATAATATCTATCCGACTTCACCTGGAGCCCAAGAATGGTCAACTGGAGTTAAACAACGTAGCATGTCATGCTAACGCCTCGCTAAGACGTTCCTCTGCGCACGGCAACTGTTCCTTCCTGTTGCTTGGAAATAACGACAAAGGTTTCCTTAAAGAGTTCACACAACTTATTACCCCCACCTCCCCTAAATGTTGCAGGAATGTCCGCGCGGCTGTGGAGCGCCAAGAGGAGGAGGAGGAGGAGGAGGAGGAGGAGGGCAACAAAGGAACGGGACGCAGCGACAGAGAGAGAAAGGGAGAAGGGGAGAAGAGGAAGAGGATGAAAGCTGTCTCCACTTTAAAGTGGATTAGGGGTGCACGGCGCTGAAACAATGGAGGTGAAAAAAAAGAGAAAGAAATCAAATTAGGTCTCCCCGAAACATCAAACGAGGGAGGCCAGGAATAGCTAAGCTTCCTCCGTCGCTAATCTGTTGACTCAATGTGAGCGATGCACGCCGCTATTCGCCGCCGAAGACGAGACGTTCTGCTTCATCTTCGCGCCGACGTGTGTGTGTGTGTGTGTGTGTGCGCCGCGTTTGACTTCTTCTTTGGTCCGCTTCCTCAAGTCTTCAAAAGGCCGCGGGCGCCGAGGCACGGCGAGATGTGGCGAGTGCCGACCGCTGGAGATAACGTCTTGTGGTTTCTGCTCTATCCTGTCCCTTGTGGTCCTGTACTGCCACCCACCTCTCTCTCTCTCACACACACACACACACACACACACACACACACACACACACACACACACACACACACACACACACACACACACACACACACACACACACACACACACACACACACACACACACACTCCTATTTATTTCAACTTTTCCACCCCTGTGTTCCCTGAGCTCTGTTTCTTTGTTTCTTGTGCCTTCCCCGCTGTGATTTTGTCTCGCTAGCTTTCTCCACATTGCATGTCGTCCATACTGTCTCTATCCTGTCATCTTATTTCTTTCTCATCTCCGCCTGACAGTTGCCCCCCCCTCTGTGATCTGACTTCAGACAGGAATGAAACTCGTATAGACAACAAAAAAAAAAAAAAAACCAACAACACCAACAACACAGATGTTGATTTCCGTGTCCCGCACTTATCTCTGGGGGAGGGGGGAAAAAAACAAAATAATGATGCTCTAACTTTGAAATCCCTGGTACGTCTGGTATTTATTTGTTTTAATCCTAAACGAACTGTTTGGTTCCTCTCTCATTCTCCCCAGTCAACCCCGGCAACACACCTGTCGTGAGTAGCAAGTCCAACTACCCCCCCCCACCACCCTCGCCGTCTACATCTGGATGTCTACGGCGCTGGAGTTTTCATCACACAGCGACTTTTCTCTCCCTCTCTCCCCCTCTTCCACCCCTCCCACAGTTCCCAGTAAAGAGACAGAGAAGAATGCCCCAGCAGCGATGCATGTTCCATTGTTCACGCTCTGCCTCCAATTTGCTCTCCACATTCTGCGGCCCTGGCCGAGACGTTACGCCGGCTTAAGGGACAAATCGCACACACAAAAAGGGAGAGAAAAGGGGGGGACAGGGGAGAGAGGAAGGGGGGTTGTTGAGGAAAAGATATGGAGAGAGGAGAGGAGAGGGGGGGGGGAGAGGAGAAAAGGGCTAACCCTCTTCACAGCAATGCAATTATGGTCTGCATTTGAAGCCGACTAGGGCTTTTTTTTGTGGAGGCCTCTCTCTCTCTCTCTCTCTCTCTCGCTCCCTCTGTACTTTAGCGCCGGAGCTAATAGCCATGGCCGCGGCAATTTCTACGGTACACGACATTAACATGGTGGCGTGTCGCCGACAAAGGGAGGCATTCAGAGGGACTTAGACAAGAGCGGGCCGGCTTCGCCTGGTTAAGTGGGCCTCGACCTGCCAAGGGCGGCGAGACGGACGGACGGCTAGCGTGTTTATTACCCCAGCCACCTAGAGGGAGGAAAGGAGCCGAGGGAAAAAGGAGACATGACCGCCGTGCTCCTCTTCACACCCCCTAACCCTCTTTCGGCTCTTTAACTGTGCATTGCTAAAAAGAAAAGTAGGAAGCAGCCGCATGGCGAATGAAGCCTTCCTCCCCTCCCGTGTCCAGGAAGAATGCAGATTTTTTTTTTAAAATGACGTTATAAAACAACGCTATACGGGTACCTCGATCGGGTTTCATTTTCATTTTACTTTACGAGCAAAATTCAACACATAACTTTGGGGGACCACCAACAAGGACAGCTGCTCGCTCCGCCGCCAGGCGCCGTTGACCGCGAGCGTGTCTACTGTGTGTGTGTGTGTGTGTGTGTGAGAGAAACAGGTGTTCAATTTTATAAATTGACACACAGTAGCGATTAATTTTGTTTTCTTCTTCTCCCCGCTTGCTTCATCCCGAGTGTTGCCCTGACTGATTGGAGTGGGCATGTTTGCCTTCATGCCAGATTCTCCACGGGGCCCTCGAAAATGAAAATACAATGAGAACATTGTGCCACCGCGAGATAATCCCCCCCGCCACACACACGCACACACACACACACATACGTAAAAAGTGTAAAAAGCGTTGTATATATAATATTCCGGTATTGTGTGTGTGTGGGGGTTACTCAACAGTTGTGCACTTTGCACGCCATCTTTCTAAGATTTGCGGCAGGATTAGGACTCTTAGGTCCTACTTTTGCTCCGGCAATGGTCTGGGGTGAGGCCTGGAGATGAGCAGAAGGCCGAGTGGGCCGGTGGCCGTCGTGGGTTTCCACACAAAAGGAGAAAGTTGGGGAGGCACAAAGAGAAAGAAGACGAAGGAGCAACAAAAACGACTGGCTGGGCGCAACGGAGTAGGAGGAGGAGGAGGAGGAGGAGGAGGAGGAGGCTAAAAGCCAGGGTAAACTCCCACATTCATGCACACATACACAACAAGAGAACCCCCCCCACAGCCCCCCTCCCTCCCCGCCCCTCCTCACCCGCTCCATTCAAAAGACCATCTGTGGCTTGAAATGGACGGAGTGTTGTGCGCGTCTCAAAAAAAACACATTTCTGTTTTAATTCTTGTGCCTCCTCCCGGAGCAGGGCGGAGCAGAGAAGGGGAGGAGAGGGATGGAGGGAGGGAGGAGGGGAGGGAGGGAGAAGGAGGAGGAGGCAGGCGTGAAAAGGCCCTGCTCCTGCGTCCTATCACTCTCCTTAGAAGGCCGAGGGGGGAAGACCGTAAACACATGAATGAGAGATACAGGGAGTGTGTGCTTGTGTGTGTGTGTGTGTGTGTGTGTGTGTGTGTGTGTGTGTGTGTGTGAGAGAGGGCCCCTATAACATCGGGGCCAACTACACAAACCAAATTACACGGGGCGAGCTGGACGGACACAGCTATTTCGTTAACAAAACCACTCTGAAATGTGGCATTAGGGACGCACAGAGTGACGAACCGGGACGGACGTTAAGGGCCCGTTTAGGAAATCCACCATGTCCCACTTGTTGGGGAGACACGCGGTCAATGCTTTTAATGCCAAATTAGCCGAAAAAATCAATTCGGCCGATGCGCTGCTCCAACATTTCCCCATTTATGTCGTAAAAATTAAAGATTTACAGACTTAAATATGTGATTTAGTCCGGGTGTAAATATAAAATGATACTTGATTTTGTTTTATGGTGTAAATATGACATTTATATGACATTCCTGTAGAGATTTAGTGATGATTAGGCTTTCTTTATCAGTTGCTGCCGGTAGTTATCTATTGTTTCATATGAATAATGCGATGTAATTGTAGTGTATTGATCATTTAAAACCAACAATATTGTTTCTTAATGCTTTATTGTTAAAATGATTTTTGCTCCTGTTGGATTTATAATTATTTTAGCTGCTACATGATGAGAATATTTCACTTAGCATCCATCAGAATTCACAGGCACAAATTCGACACATTGTGGGCTTTTCACTTTTCTAAAAGGCCACACATATTTCTGCTCTAAAATAATTTTAAAAAGCAGACCCTCGAAATGATTTAACTCAACTTGCTTTCGCCTCTCGCTGCCCCCCCACCATCAACATCCCCTCTCCCTGTTGTTCTCTCTCTCTGTCTCTCTCTCTCTCTCTCTCTCTCTCTCTCCAGCTTGAGTGCCTCCAATTCAACAGCCCCCCCCCCCCACCCCCTCCATGTCAATTAATTAAGTGCACGCTTTTCTTTAGCCGTGCACGGCAATTAGCATGAGATAAATATGCATTAAACAAATTATCTCTTCCTGTCGTTTACCCCCCCGCCCCCATCACACACACACACACACACACACGCCTCTGTTTCCGATGTTGGCGGTAATTTGCATCATGAGTATCCTTAAATGCGTGTTAATTAGGCCGCAGGTATCAGGGTCCCGCCTCGAGGCTGGACCTGAGGAACGTGTTCAAGTGCTTTTTCCAGCGAATAAGAACCTGACATTAATTAAAGGGTTGAAATGAGTTGGAGGGGAGCTGTTTGCATGTTATATAGCTTAATTCTATCAATATATATATATATATATATATATATATATATATATGTATATATCTTTAAAAATCATAAATTGTTATCTATTATCGTTATTACATTACGGCAGAACCGTACCAGAGGTAGTAAAACATTGTAAATGTATTATTTCCACAATAATACTCCAAGGATACGGGGTCTTTTCGGTCGTACATTTAAAAGCAGTACAACGCTGTCAGCCCACACTTGCAGGAGCTGAAAAATGT
>CM070098.1:5610845-5623345 GCA_036178185.1 Liparis tanakae
GGCACAAATGATTGCGTTATACCTTAATCATATCTCCGCATTGTTTTGATCATTACGCATTGTAAACCGACTTCGTCAACACGCGGTAATACCTCCACGCGTGGAGCGACAGTAACGCAGAGAGAGAGAGAGACAGAGAGACAGAGAGAGAGATGGAAGGCCGCTTCTAATCTACTGTACGTGAGCGGTCAATCGGTCCCATTAGGAGGAGCGACGGGACGGGGGCCAAACATTCGGCCGCATTACGACCCTCCACCGGGGGGGGATGCTCCTCAGCCGGCTGGTTCAGGATCAGCCTGTTGGCACAAGTGCAGCCGGCTGATTCGATTATTCAGTAAAAAAGAACAAGAGAATTAAACTAATGGGGAAAAAAAGACAAATAACCACCGGATCTGCTGACCTCAGCTGATTGTGTCTTGTTTTTTTATAGCGCCCACAACAATGTTATCGATGTTAAAACAACGACGACTTTCATGTTATATACTCGTCATACGTGATTTCTGCATTTGACCCGTCCTAAGCTTTGAGGAGCAGTGAGTGGGAAGCACCCCAGGGGGCGCACATGGGGTTCAGTGCTGCGTTCAGGGACACTCGCACACGCGGTGAGAGCCGGGGATCGATCGCCGACCTTGTGGTTGGAGGACGACCTACTCTCCCAAAATCTTGGATAAATTCGCTCTCTGCCACCAACGAAAACAAACAAACAAGAAAATGCAGGTGTGAACGTTTTGGCACATATAATATAAATGAAATCAACTTAGCGGTGTTATTACCGCAGGTGTTTTGATTTTCATGGTCATTCTCCAACCGTCGGTCATACAGAATAAAAAAGCGCGCACGCAGCCATTTTTCCCCGAGATGTTACAAGGCGAGGGACAGAAGGCTCCCGCGGCGTCCGGCGTGCCAAACGGCCCATCACGCCCGTGGGTGGGGGGGCGGGACGCAAGCGGCAGTTAGGGAGATGACGGTGGTTAGGATGAAGAACGTGCATGTTTAGAGGCGGTGGGGAGGCGTGGCCCGGACAGTGGGAACTCCGTACATCTCTGGACGTTACGCTATGATTAGGGGATGGGGCCCGGACCCTCGTGTGGGGGGGGGGGGGGGGGGGGAGGGGCTGTGCGTAATGCATGTGGTCCACGTCAGTGAGTGTGTAACGTAGTGGTCTCTGAGGCCCTCTCAGGCAGCAGGTATCCAGCTCTTCAGCGGAAAAAAAACAACCTAATAAATTCCCCTTACAAAGTAAAAAAAGAAGAAAACGGAGGCAGACTCCCTGTGGAAATTACAGCGGAATTATTAGTACAAACAAATATGAGCGCGCCGTACACACACACTCACACACACTTTCTTCTTTCCTTACGCACGCCTCATTACCGCTGACATCGGTCCACATAGGTGGATTTACGGTCGGGGCATGTGTACAGGCGGCTAATCAGCAATGGACCACAAAGGGGCCCCTGTGTGGCTACGAGATAAAGATAAGCATCGGAGCGTACACACACACACACACACACACACACACACACACCTGTAGCTGGCAGATAAGCGCCGGCCTTTCATGGCAGAAACAACAGGTTCTGATTTACCACTTTGGATAACTGTGTCAAAATGCCTTCTGATTACCCTTGTGTGTGTGTGTGAGTGTGTGTGTGTGTGTGTGTGTGTGTGTGTGTGTGTGTGTGTGTGTGTGTCGATACGTGCACTCTCTCTGATGAAAGCCGTCCGTCACCGCTCCTGTCCGCCGGTATCATGTGCATCTGCGCGTATTGTGTGAAACAAATGCAGATTTACGGGCGACGATACGTTCCTCCCGAAGCGGCCGACAATGGACGGCGGATTAACGGCCCCGCCTTCCAGCCCCTCCCCCTCCTCTCCCCCCCCCCCTCCGTGCTTGTTAAAACCCCGGCTCCTAATTAGTGCTCGTTGGAGCCCCCGGTGATCTACCGCCTGCTATCTTTCTTCCACACGCCCCAAAAGCAACACAAAAAAAAAAAAAGGGGGGAGACATTTTATTTGTAGGGCTCTTCCTCCCCCTTTGGTGTCCGTGACGCCTGGACGGCGGCCGATTGCTTATCTGCGGCGCCTTTTGTCCGGCGTTTAGCGCTCCGCTTTTATGATTGTCTTTTGTTCTTCCCGCTAGACTGTTGCTATGTGCCGTAATTAGGCCGCGTTGTGACCGCCGTTAACAACGCGGCCCAACAAGTAGCCCAGTGGCGGTTGACTCGCCGCCATCTATGGTCACTGGTCACATGACCACCGATTAATTAGTTATGTTGGGTATTACTTGAAATCCTTTACGCGGGATTATGCCATTATGAATCTGGGGGGGGGGAGGGGGGGGGGAGATAATTGGCGGACCCTGTCGGTGGTGATGCATATATAGGAGGCCATGAAGGAGGTTTTTATTGAGAGCAACGAATTGCGAAAGCAGAACAAATGTTACATTTAGGAAAATGTGGCTTCTTGTTACAAAAAATCAGTGAATGAGTTCATTTTCATAAGGTAATTACCAAAGTTGTACGTAGCTGCACCCAACGTAAGTGGACGAGGAACGAGGAAGATGGTCTCCACCAAGGCGCGGTCAGGAGACGAGCGCTAACGTTTTCAAAGATTGGTGTCCAATTGGCAAAAATATATAGATGTACAAATAAAATCTCTCTATATACATATAGGAATACCACAAGCTCTGTTGACCATCACAGGGCTCGTGGTATTCACGTCGAATTGCGAAAGTAGAAGAAATAATAGACTTGGCAAAATATGGCTTCTTATTAAAAAATAAATAAATTTGTTAACAAGCTCATTTTCATAAGGTAATTAGCAAGATGCTAAAAAAAGAATTGTGTCAAATTGGTAAAGAAATATATACGTAGGAATAAAATCTATTAGTGACCATCGCGGGGCTTTCTCGCTGGCGTTAATCAAACACTGTAAGGCGAAATGTTGCCCCTCGGCAGCTTTAATCTTTGCTTTTCATTCCCCCCGTTGTTTTTATTGTGTATATCTGCATCTCTCTCTCTCTCTCTCTCTCTCTCTCCGTCTCAGCGCCGAGGCCATAGATCTCTCTAACAGGCTCTATCTGCAGCCCTAAGCCCTAATGAGGCATCATGAGGCGAACAGTTTGCAGCAGCGCCGCGCTCCTCTTTTATTTGCCAAACCATATCTCTTCCTTTGCCCCCCCCCCCACCCCCCTCGTGCCTGCCCTCTCCTTGTCTCTCAATTGCTCTATCAGTCTGCCCTGCGCACCATATCTCTCCCTCCCCTCATCTCTTCCTCTCTCTCTCTCTCTCTCTCTCTCTCTCTCTCCTGCGCTTCCTTCCCGCCATTGTGTTTTATCTCTCTTCTCATTCACCCCATTTGAGCCCCTTCCCCCCCTTTCATCCCCGTCTCGGGCGGCTTGAATCATATCTGGCCGTCTACATATGCTAAAGCCTGTGTAATTACAGCAGCTCTTAAATAAAGACACACTCCTAAAGCTGTCGGCTGGAATCACGGCCAAACAAGGCAGGAGGGCCTCCCGGCAGCAACAAAGCTGTCATAGATAGCTATGGATTTATCATCGCCGGCGAAGGCGAGGGGAGAGGGAGAAGATATATATATATATATATATATATATATATATATATATCTCACATATTGTCAGAGGCAGAGCGGAGGGGCAAAACCGCCCACTCTAAAGTTTAATCATGTTTTCATTGAGGGGGAAAAACGTGAGAAAATGAAACAAGATGGGTGGAGACCGAAGGTGCTCGGTTCAAGCTGGCGGAGGGAGGGGGAGGGGGGAAAGGGGGGCTTGGTGGGATGCGTGCGTTGGGAATTGGTCCGGTTCGTAAACCCGGAGCTTTTTGAAAAGTTATCTGTTGTCTTGTTTTTTATTCATAAGAACGGATCAAGAACCAACAAGAAACAACATGAACCAACAAAAAACAATGAGAACCAATAAGAATTGGCGAAAACCAACGAGAACCAGCGAGAACCAACAAGAACTGACGAGAACTGATCAAGAAACCAACAAAACCAACAAGAACCAACAAGAACCAACGAGAACCAACAAGAACGGATCAAGAACCAACAAGAACCAACGAGAACCAACGAGAACCAACAAGAACCAGAGCTTGTTATGACATGGACTGAGGCCCCGGCATCTGTCCGAGAGTCTTTTATTTCCGTGTCTCCAAACTCTTTTTGTGGAGCGGTCAACGCTGTTGGCGGTGTGGGTGGTGCAACCCAGCTTCCTCCATCGTGGATCCTCTTGGCTCTTTGTGTTCCTCAATAGTAAACCAACTAAAACACCGAAGACGCGCACATATCTAGCCCCCCCCCCCCCCCCTTCTCCCTGTGTTAATGGTAGATTCCATTGGAATGAACGTATTTGGTGTCTTTTGAATTGCTTGAAAATAACTTAAAAGTCTGTAAAAACAACACGCCCACGTGTCATGACCTGCCTCTCATACATTAACATATATATATATATATATATATATATATATATATATATATTGAACTATAATAACTAACCGTATGACGAACGGCTCACTTGACCTGAAGACGCCGCACACATTGTCAATCTGCAGCTCCTTGGAACAACACGCGTCTCCATCGCGGTTCTGGCTGTACAAAGACGTCTATTCAAGCCCGACGTCTCTCCTCAGACACTTGGCCCAAGGACTCTCCCCCCCCCCCCCCCTTCCCCCTGTACGTCACTGTGGAAACAGCTAAAGTCAATATACATGATATCACCCCGTCTGCATGGATCCTGGACCCCCGGAGTGACCTTGGCTAAATGAGAGATCCATGCGACGGGCCTCTGCTCTCCTCCTCTTCCTCCTCCCCACAGATCCTTCCGAATCTTGCCTCTCATTCCTTCTCCTCACTGTTCTCTTCTTCCACTTCTTCTCCTACCTAGCCTTCTCGCTCCCTCTCTCCTAGAGACTCGTCGTGCCACCCGCACTTTCCTCCTCATTCCTTATACCCTGAACTCCTCTCCACTTTCCTTCTCACGCATCTCCTCCTCATCTTCCCTCCATCCCTTCGTCCTCCCACTCCCTTTTCCTCCTCCTCCTAATCACCGTCTTCCCTCCCTCCCCCTCCTCCCTTTCCATTTCTCCCCCCCTCTCTCCTTCTGTCTTCACTTCTGTAATTCATCAGTGCGAGCAGCAGTACAGATTGATCAGCCTCTAAAGGGGCAGTGCTGTGTGTGCTGCTGATGTAGCAGTAACCTCAACTGAATAGTGAGCAGTGTGTGTGTGTGTGTGTGTATGTGTGTGTGTGTGTGTGTGTGTGACCGGCACCGGGGGAAAGTGGAGGGGACATTTTTTTTTTAAATGTATTAATCGTAACGGTAACGGGGGATGAGAGTGCTTGAGACAGGCCCATCTTTTGAGAGAGAGCCCATATGTGACACAAACACACACACACATGACCCAACACACACACAAACACACACACCCACACACACACACTGAGACACACACATAGCTGCATTCTAATATCCCAAGGGTTCAGCCCAAGTGCTTTACACCCTTGTATCAGCCGACAAACACACACACACATACTGATATCTAAGATGCAATCCTCACCACACACACACGCACACACAAACACACACGAGCACACAACACCTACAGGGAAATACAAGGCAATTTATCACTAATCACTAGACTCCCCTAACTTTGTATTCATCCAGATTTCCCCATGATTAATAGCTTTCCGCCGCAAAACTTTATCCCTCTGAAAAGCCGTGTTAGAGTGTGTGTGCGTGTGGGTGCACATGTGTGTGTGTGTGTTTGGAAGTCCCTGCATACAGTGTAAGCAGACATAAACCAGTGTTTAATTGTTTGGGGAGACAATGTTGGATTAGCCACAAGACTACTTCAGTCGCATCTTTTCTCCGTCTTGTTTTTTCCTCCCTCCCTCTCCTCTTTTACGTCACTCTTTTGTACTTTCGGCACTCCATCCGGCAGGATATGGGATGCAGGAGGAGGAGGAGGGGAGAGAGGGGGGGTAGAAAGAGAAATAAAAGAGGGAGATTTTGAAGGAGGTCTTTAAGCGCTCTTCAATGGTATCCCTTCTCCCTTTTATCCCTCCTGTCTACTTGCTTCCTAAGTCCTAAAGGTGAGTCGGACATGAACGTCAGGATGACTTCACCGATCCCTGATGACATCAATGAAAGTGCCACAATGATGGGCGGGCAAAGCAGCTTCCGTTGAGACAAAACAAACATTTAAACATCCGATATAAAGAGCGTGAAATTTGAATTGGATTTTTTTTTTTTCATCCATCAAAACTTTGGGACTCAAAGTTGCCGGAACGAATTAAAATCTCGTCGTTGACTCGCACCTCGTTGGTTCTTTTGCCGGTACAATCGTGTGTGGTCGAGCTTTCTGCAAGGCTGGAGAGGAAGAGGGAGGGAGGAGAAGATGAGAGGAGGAGGAGGAGGAGGCGAGAAAGGGAGAAAGGGATGAAGGGGGCGAAGAGGAGAGGAAGCAGAGGAGCCGGCGAGTGGAGGAGAGGTGACAAGGCTTCGGGGACAGACAGAGGCATGAATAATTTATCAACACTTCTGATGGACAGATTAGGGGGGAAAAATGAGAGAGAGAGAGAGAGAGGGAGAGAGATGAGGGGGAGGAGAAGGTGGGGGGTAGGAGAGAGGAAGCGAGATTGAAAGCAGAGAAAAGGGGAGGAATGAAATGACAAACAGAAAGAGAAAGAGAAAGCAAGTGAAGGGTGGAGGGGGCCACACACTGGAGCTCTTTGATCCTAACAAACCCCTCTCACCCTGACACCACCATGCCATCTGTGGCCCGCCGTGTGTGTGTGTGTGTGTGTGTGAAAGAGACAGAGGAGACAATGACAAAGGAACAAGGAGATAGAGGGAAACAGACACAGAAAAGTGTGTATAGTGTCTTTTTATATGATTTGAATCAAGTTCAGTCACATATTTATGTTATTTGGCTTGTTTCAGAACCGTTTTCCCCTCGTGACGTAACGGTACGATCGTCGTTGAACGAGCAGAAGGAGAGACGTGCTAATTTCTGCTGCCACGTTGTAATTTACAGCCGACAACCACCGCCCGATTGATTCAAAACATACGTCCGTCGTGCATGGGATCAATGTTCCATCCATCATTTAGCTTTGGGTCGCTGAGCGCAGTCCATCAAATCAACATAACCGCCGTCCCACGGCTATGTGGATTTGTTATGTTTTTTTTTAAAACGCCACATTACGTTGCCGATTACGGAGCAAGCGCCGCCGTGCCAGCTGTACGCCGCTTAGTCAGACCCAGACGTCTCGTGCTCTCCTGAGGTAATGGAGATTCATGGCGTCATTTGGGCCGACTCACACCTTCAGGTCTGGGGGATTCTGAATATTTAAATAAGGCCTCGGATTCATTTGTCATCCACCCTGGTCAAATGCCACAATTAGCATTCTGACCACTTATTGACGTCTCTGTGTGTATGTGTGTGTGTGTGTGTGTGTTTGTGTAAGGAGGTGATGGATGCGTGATGCCAGACAACCGCACATCAGCCACCTCGGAGCGCCGTGTGCGTATCGATGGGTCATTATGAATGCGGTGACGGACAGGACAGGCGTGGTCAAAGTGCCCTCAGGTGCTACAGTGCATTAACTACACAGATCACGGGAGAAGAAGCACACACACATACACTTACACACACACGTACGCACAAACACACATACACACAATCAGCAAACGTTTTTTTTCTTCTTCTTCCACCTGCTTTGACTTTCACGTTCTTTTTGTCCTCTCTCATTTTCTCTTCCTGTTACTTTCGACGGCTTCCCAGTGCACTTGCCTTTCATTACAGCAGCCAGCACTTTTCAGCTTATACCACTGACCGCGTGTGTGTGTGTGTGTGTGTGTGTGTGTGTGTGTATGGGGTGTCTGAGTGTGTGCTGGCAGAAGCAGGGTCAGCTTGCGTGCTGACGACATTATACCACGACCCCTTCCACGCTGTAGGCAGCAACCCCGCCATGTACGAGTCTTTACCTCCCACCTCTCACTTCCCCTTACAACACACATACACACACACACTGCCATGACCGGTTGCCCCCAGCGACCCGCTATTTCCAGAGACCTCACGCTGTGCTTCTGTGCCAGGACTTGGCCATGTGATCCAACAGTGAGCACGCACACACACACACACACACACACACACACACACACACACACTCACACAACACATACGCACAAACCAGCGTACACATAAGCATGTAACGAGCCTCGTTGACATTGATGCAAAGTCAAGTTTTTTTCACATTTCTTTCCGTGCAGGTAAAATGTATTGAGATGTTTTGATGTTTTAATGTTTTGAGATGTTCATGTTTATATATATATATATATATATATATATATATATATATATATATATATATATATATATATATATATGAACAATGCATCAACTAGATTACTAGCGATCAAGCCTCAGGTGCTGAAAAATGAAGCGCCAGAATGTGCCAGAAACTGCATCTCCCCATAGAACTCTATGTAAAAATATCAGCAGGAATAAACATGTCAACAGCCTGGTCCGAACAGAACTCTCCTATGTAACTTATAATGAGGCTTAAAGTCATAACTTAGGGCGGGGCTGCTTCGAATGACGGGTAGCTGCATTCTTAGGCCGCTAGCTTCTAGCTGTCTGCTCTATTAGCCGCTAGCCGTCTGCTCTGCTAGCCGCCTGCTCTGCTAGCCGCCTGCTCTGCTAGCCGCCTGCTCTGCTAGCCGCTAGCTGTCTGGTCAACTAGACGCTAGCCGTCTGCTCTGCTAGCCGCCTGCTCTGCTAGCCGCCTGCTCTGCTAGCCGCTAGCTGTCTGGTCAACTAGACGCTAGCCGTCTGCTCTGCTAGCCGCCTGCTCTGCTAGCCGCCTGCTCTGCTAGCCGCTAGCTGTCTGGTCAACTAGACGCTAGCTGTCTGCTCTAATAGCCGCTAGCTGTCTGCTCTGCTGTGTTCTAAGATGACACCCACACAGTCCATGGAACAAAATATAGTTTTAATCCGACTTTTTTTTGTTTTCCGCAACTGATTTTGCTTCCTTCTCCTGTTTTTCACGGTGGCACGGTGAAGCGTTCAGCAGCTCACAATCCAGAAGTCCAGAGCTGTGTTTTTCTTCCTTTCTCCTCCACAGCGGTCCTGTGGCGGTCCGACCCGCAGTCTGCTGCACGGTCGTCTTTAAAGCGAGAAGCTTTAGTTAACACGATCCTCAGAGTGCTTTTTTGGGGGGAGGTCGATTCTAATCTTCCCACCGCTGGCCTTTTGGGTCCTGACCCAGCTGCGGAGCGACACTGCTCTGACAATTACATGTAAGTACACACGGGGTCCCTAACAGACTGCAGGGCCCCTGGCCGGCGGCCCCCAGAGGTCATTAGGCTTCTTCCTGGGAAACAAGGCCGCGCTAACAAGCGCAGCGCTGGCTTTAATACACTGTTAGTGCGGAGAGGAAAGCTGTGAACTCGTCTCGGTGGCGGGCTTAGTTTGTGTTTATTTATTTATTTCACTTCTTTATTTTACTTCTTTTCTTCACGTCCAGTGTGCAACCCCCCCCACCACCACCCCTCACCCGCCATCATTTTAAACCTTCCAGCAGTTTGTTTTCCTCACACATTTCAATATTCTTCTTCTTTTTCTTCTCCTATCCTTCCACCCTCCTCTTTCTTCTCCTACTCCTATTCTTCCACCCTTCTTCTTCTTCTTCTTCTTCTTCTTCTTCTTCTTCTTCTTCTTCTTCTTCTTCTTCTTCTTCTTCTTCTTCTTCTTCTTCTTCTTCTTCTTCTTCTTCTTCTTCTTCTTCTTCTTCTTCTTCTTCTTCTTCTTCTTCTTCCCGACGGGAAACAGAGCGCGACAGATAAAATCCCCTGTAGAACGGCCAACTAGGTCAGGCCGTGTTTAAAGATCTGTGGTTTTCTCGTCGGGGAATAATCTCTTTTCTTTCTACCCTGGTGTCTTCTCTGCGGAGTCGCAGGGAAAGTATTAAAAACCAACAACAACAACACAACTGATTATGAAATCAAATATGTCTTATTGGACAACGCTGCAGGGACAGAGCTCTGTGTTTATGAAGAAAGCGAGGAGGAAAGATCCGGCTGTGTTAAGCACTTGTGCACTTGCCACACACACACACACACACTCCCACACACACGCTCACACACACACACGCTCACACACACACTCCCCTGTTGGGTGTAGAGGAGAATCAATATGTCTTTGAATGAGGGTCAGAAGGGTTGTCTGCCCAGGGAGAGCTGACAGATTTGCTCTCTTTTGCTCTGCTAAGCCCCTGCTTCTAAAAAACCCTGACACACACACACACACACACACACACACACAAACATATAGATGAAGAAACGCACGCGCGTACAAAGAGATGTGACGCTTCTCCAGGAGGGCATGAATTCCGAGCATTTCGCCGAAGGGATGTGATATTAGACGTTCCACATCGAAATGAACCCTGCTGCGTACCCGCCGAGTGTGTGTGTGTGTGTGTGTACCTACAACCTTGGCCAGTGTCATAACTTAGGCCAGGACACACACACACACAACACACAAAGAAGAAAAGGGGGATGAGAGAGACGCATGAAGGTGATCCTTCACTGACATGGAGGACTAGATTAGCTCTGTCGTCTTCCACCTTGCGTCAAACTGTTTTCACATTCCAAAAAACCCTAAAAGAGACGAATGAAGAAATACGGCCACAGAGTGACGACTCTGGAGGGTTCAAGTTCTTCTCCCCGCAGAACCCAGGGAACGGGGCTATTGACGATCTTAGAAATGAATGGATTGAGTTCTCTGATAAGACATAATTTCTTTAAAGCTACTCAGACAAATCTGAAACTAAAGGATGGATTTATTTGATATTTTTCAAGTAAACATATAATATTTTGATTTAGAGATTAAAAATACATTTAAAATAAATAAATACATGAAATGAAAATAATATGAAGACTGTAATTGCATATTAATATAATTACTTATAGCCACGTATCCTGAATTTACCCCAAATTTGCTGTTGCTTTCTTGAAACTATATTGTCTACTTCTGAAAAAGGACAGGACAAGATGAGGAGCCGGTAGTTTGGCCCAAAGTTAAGCAAAAAGGCTACAGTGAGCATATAGAAAGAAAAAAGAAACATAGAAGAATAAAGAATATATGAGCTCTAGTTAGACAACACCTAATAAGGGATTTATCGTCCGGGCAACCAAAACAAATATGAATCTATTAGGAACGATTATTGAATGGGCGCCATCGCCGAGGCTGCTCTTAGTGTCACACCCGTTAGAAGTGAGCTGAGATGTCTGACGGCACACAAACACCACAGGGTTAAGTAGATAACAGCGTTAAATGCTGGATATCACTGATAATCAAATCAGAGGAATGAATGTGTCCCTGTGTGATGAATGCTTCTGTGTGTGTGTGTGTGCGTGTGTGTGTGTGTGTGCCTCCCGTGTGGTTAACATACTAGAGCAGCAATTAGTAATCACTCATGGAGCTAATGACATCAATCAATGAGCTTTTAAAACCAGCCATTTGATAATTACAACCATCAATGGTCACCCATGGATTCATTATGGTCTGTCTCTCGGCATGTATGTGAACTGTACTTCCACATCCTGTGAAGCATGCATGAACCTAATTGTTTACTCCATACGTGATGAATTCAAAATGTCTAAGGTCTGATTCTCTACGGGGGGAAAAAAAGAAGAAGAAAAAAAAAAGGGATGGAATGTACTGCAGCTGCTCCGAATATGTTTAATGCGCCGTTATTTTTAAAGCAAATGTTTAAGAGGTCAAAGGTCTTGCTTCGGGCGACTAGATAAATAGCAGTTTTCTCAACCTGAGGGGCTCTAAGGCGACGAAGACGAAGATGAAAAGACCCAGAAGGAGGGATGGGAGGAGTTAGGATGAGAGGACAGTGAAATGGCTGAGGAGACGTGGAGACGAGGAGACAAGGAGACGTGTTTTTCTTTTACACACTTCCCACTTTCACTGAGACAGCAGCTGAGGGTTCTCTATTTTTAGTCGCGCACTATTTTTGAATGCATTTTTTTGTCGATGCTTTCTTTTTCTTCTGTATACCATTAGAGTTATTTCTTTCACACATGCACATTTTTTTTTGTTTCGTTCAATGCTTTTCTTGTTCTGTATGAACTCACGTTAGCAGTGCAGCTTTAAAAAGCCGTGAACACACATACACGTCTTTAAGAATGAAAAGCCTGAAGTGAATTTACAGCTGCTGCGTCCAATAAGACTTTTTCCTTATGACCTTGACCCTAAAATCAGTTTCACTCGGTGTAAATGAAGTGTCCGTGTGGCCGGCTGACGGGCACAGGATCTGAATATGAGCTAAGCTGCACATCATATAGGTGCACGAGTGTGTGTGTGTGTGTGTGTGTGTGTGTGTGTGTGTGTGTGTTTGTGCATCTGTGTGTGTGTGCGCGTGGCACGGATGCACAATTACCAGGCAGGCGCGAATCGATAGGTGCCTGC
>CM070098.1:5625845-5658345 GCA_036178185.1 Liparis tanakae
GAGAGAGAGAGAGAGAGAGAGAGAGAGAGAGAGAGAGAGAGAGAGAGCCCTGTTGTGTCATGTTCCCTTCAAAACAACCCTTTTTTCCGGAACTCTCTGAATACAACGTGACATCCTGTCCTCGGAGTGGCCTGTACCTCATTTATTTATTTATTTTCACAGGATTCCTGCTGTTTCTAGACAATACGTTTCTGTATCGAGTACAGCAGCAGCGGTGGGAACAGATGAAGTGTATTGCCACATCATTATTGTTATTATTATATTATTATTACTATTATTAACAAGTCTTATCTTGAGGCTGGAGAATATTGTACACATTTTGCAGGGCGCCGCAGAAGGAATCCCCTCATCTCATCTACGCTTATCGTTTGCTATAAACCAGCTCCAGTGGCTCATTTGTGTAACCTACTCCTTCACACACACACACACACGCACACACACGCACACACACACAGATCTGTGTCCAAATGGAGTGGCTGCGCCGACAAAAGGGTCGACAGGAAGCGACTAATCCTTGATCTGCGCTGCGTCGCAACAATGACCGCAAGACGACACACACCAAGTGACACACACACACACACACACACACACACACACAGACACACACAGACACAGACAATTGCTGCTCACTTCCAGTTGCCACCCAGTGAGAGAAAGGGAGGGGTGAGGACTGTCTTGAAAGAGAGATGGAAAGAGAATATTCCCAGATTCCAATGATTATTATTTCAATGAAAAAACAATTCATAATAATAATAATAATAGCCACAATAATTGTCGACCGTTTATGGATCAGATGTATGAAGCTGGGAATCGGACACGCACACTCCTCAGCCGGGGGGAGCTGCCCGAAGGTGCACACACACTCGGGGGTAAACAAAGCCACCACAAGCAGGACAGCACCTGTGTGTGTGTGTGTGTGTGTGTGTGTGTGTGTGTGTGTGTGTGTGTGTGTGTGTGTGTGTGTGTGTCACATGGTGGAGACTGACAGGGAGGCAACATGAGAGGGACAAGCCTTTTAACATCTGGCTAAGCACTGACAGGAAGACACACACACACACACACACACACACACATGGGCAGGCGGGCAGGCGTGCGGGCGTGCGAGTCCCAGTCCTAATTATTAGAACACTCTTACTTAACTTAACCCGGCCACTGGACCGTGACAGGCAGAGATGGAAGGGGAAGGGAGGGAGGGGACGAGGAGAACGATGAGCCTTCTGTCTCCTTGGAGGATTGTGTTAACTCCTCACACGCCGCGGCGGGGAAAGGGAGGCTCGTAGAGGACGGGGAAGTAAATACGGTTAAAAAGATGCATTTAAAAAAAAAAAAGCTGACGTTAACAGTCAAAGATCCCACGCTCATACGAGGTGATGGAGGTGCGTGTGGAAGGTGAAATCCCACATTTAGTGACTGAAGATGGAAACCACAAATCCTAAAAACCTAATGTGTTTTTTTCGGTATCACTCTCATCCATCTTCCCTTTTGGTGTTTGTTTTCAAAAAAAAATTTGCTGCAAAAATTGTGTCCACTTCGTCCCCAGAGGAGACAAAAAATGGAGGCGACACCGAAATAAGAACAGAAGAAAGAGGGCGATGAGGAGGAGGAGGAGGAGGAGGAGGAGGAGGAGGAGGAGGAGGAGGCCTCTCGCTGTGTGTGTTTTCACAGCTGTGTGTGATGTGCTCCGTCGAATGTTGAAACTGTTGATGTGAATACGAGGAACTTGGTGTTCCTTTCAGTACGTTAACATGATTTGACTTAATAAATGTGAACAATAAACAAATTTGTCGATATGTATCCGTCTATGGCCAAAACATTCCGTGTCAGTCAGGCAGATGGGATCTGCATTTCAGCTCGACATCTCTCCACCTCCCTGTTTTCCTTCATTCCTTCCTTCCCTGCAACCTCTTTTATCCTTTCTTTTATCTCTGCCCCCCCCCCCCCCTCAAAGACTTCAGTCCGGTTGACTTTCTGTTTTTTACACCGTCCATCTTGAAAAAAAACGTTGACGAGTGGAATGGGAAAATAAAGGGATGAGGGGGAAAAAGGAATGGAAGAGAGGGAAGAAATGGACGAGGAAGCCGGGTTACAGGCATGGGGGGGGGGTCAGACTCGACGTAAATCTCCAGGCCTTGTGAATGCGTTGAGCGGAGAGAACTGTAAACAAACAGACTACAGCTGTCACACACTCATGTGGGGAGATGCACACACGCACACACAAACACAGGAGGGGAAGGAAGTGAAGGATGCGAAAGGAAAAGGATCAAGGAGAGAACAAAAGATAAGTGAGAGGAAAACAAAGATGATGGAACGTGCTGGATGCTGAGACACGAGCAAAAACGTCAAATCCTCTCCGCAAACAAGCAAAAGGAGGGGGGGGGGGGCACTCTGTCGTTTGTCAACATTCCCCATTAATTCCAATCACGCATCCCATATTGCCATTCTGTCTTGTACTGTATCACACACACACACACACACACACACACACACACACACACACACACCGCACCCCTTCATTCCGGTGCTAAGACCATGTGAATACAGTGAAATGCTGAAGGCCTTCTCAAGGATACGACGCGCGCCGCCCCTTTAAGGCATGATGGGGCCTTGATGCGCGGGTTTAGCGGCTGACAGGGTTAGCGGTGTTTCGCTAACAGCCGACGTGCCTGCCGGTGCAGTGGGGGGGATTTGTGTGAGGGCTTAGCCAAGTAGGAGCCGCGCGGCAGGCTTTCGACGGGGATTGCACACGGGGAAGTGTTTCGCGCTAATAGCGGAGGGATTGTCCTTCTCCTCTTTTTTATCCCGCTTCAGAAAAGAGCTTTTCACATTCACACCTGAGATTAACTGAATCATATATTCAACTTTGAAATAGATAAATGCAATTTTTTTTTTACTAAACAGGTTTTTTAGTTGCTGGTTAAGCATTAAGTTCCAAAACTAGAGAGTGGACATGCAGGTGGTTTATTGGGTGGCAAGGGTGACGTAGAACCATCAAACCCTGAAACAAAAAGATAGTTGGTACTTTAAATTCTCACAGGGAGTTAAGCTCGCCTGAGTTCATGATACTTACATGGTTTGAGATTTTTTGGGAAACGCGAATGCAATCTCCAGAAGTAAAAAAAAAAAGCTCATTTAAAGATATAAGAAAACTACACCGAGGTCACATGACTTCACGCCACCGCCACTCTAGTGGGTGTGATGTCATTCAGTCGTATCACTGGATTTCTTTTTTAAGACGTCTAAAAGCTTCACTGCTCACGAGAGAGGTATCTACTGACATGTTCAATGTCGTGGAACAAAAGTTAGAAAAGCGGTACGCTCGTGTTAACCACAGACCTTTAGAACAGGCATCCAAGCTAAAAATTAAAGAAGAAAAAATTTGACTCTGAAGGCGATGGGAACCCAAAGTGGAAGAATGCCGACTCATTTCCCGTTTGGGTTTAAGACCCTGTTTAATAACTGCAGAGCTCGAGACCACTGGGTGTAAAACGGCTTTAAAGAGCAGCGTTTCTCTAGTCATCCAAAACTGCTCCAGACGGCCGATTAGCCGAGAGGCCCGGGAGTTAAAATTCACTTTGTCCAAAACCCGAGAAGTTTAAAACACCTGTACCACACCAGAGGGGTGGACCGGGAACTGTAATCAGAGCCAGGCGTCATTCATTTGGGAGAGAGATATCGGCATCACAATGAGAGCGATGAATTGCGGTTAGCATTCAGATTCATTGATTACAAACGGATTAAAAAGTCCAGACTTAAACCCACCGAAGTTACGCTTGAGAAATAAACCGATGAAACACCCGCCATTTATGTTTTGCACCGCACCGGAAATCTCTGTGACATCGGTGTGATGATCCCGAAAGCAGAGCACGCCTCCGAGAGGCACGCGTGAAGGTAGCTAGTTAGCTAATGTGTGTGTGCGAGTGTGTGTGTGCGTTTTTGTTTGTGTGTGTGTGAAGCAGCGAGAGCGCCGTCCTCATGGGGATTGCACCAAAGTGTTGTTTGTTCTTTGCGCCTCCGCCGGATAGCCAAAACCAGTGAAGGAGAACCCGTAATTCTTTGCTGCAAGCAGTGGCGCCGCACATCCAATTGCATTAGCGGCCCGTTGGTGGCGCCGGAGGCGACTTGTGCCAAGATCTAACCTGATTAGATGCCGATGCAGCCGTTCCAAAAGACAGCACAGGAGGCCCGCGTGCCCGTCTCCCCCGTTCTATTTCTGGCCTTCGATCAAATCTGGAGTGACAACACGGCAACGGGCGCGAAGGCTCGCGGGCGCGAAGGCAAAACACGTCTGTCTGTGAATGAGAAACCCCGAGAAGCATACCTCCTCTCCTCTTTTTGTTCTCATCCCCTCTTCGCCTCTTCTCACTTCACCAGGCTTCTTTGATATCTTGCTCCTTCTCCTCCTCTTCATGCCGCCCCTTTGCCATGCCACCGGGTGTCATTTCCCCAACATGTGACCCTTCCTTGCCTCCTCTCCTTCCTTCATCCCTCTCTTTTCTCACCCTCACTCACTCTCACTCTCTCCTGCGGTGGTCTTTTAAAAAAAATGTTTTTATCGGATCAGTCTCAGGTCGTTGCCTCTGTCTCTCATGTGTTCCATCAAGGATGCATTGTTAAATCATACACCAATATGCACAAATACACACACACACACACACACACACTCGCCTTCTTCCACTAGAGAGGGTGAAGGAATGAAACAAGGAGTCTCTCTCTCCTAATTTGTCACTGAGATCCGATGCAGCTTGTTGACATGTGTAGGAGATGTCGGTGCTCATGCTGAGAGCCGTTGTGCGTCTGAAAGAGTGTTTGAGCTTGGAGCTCATTCAACCCTTCTACCACCTCCCATTTATTACATACACACACACACACAGAGAAACACACACACACAAACACATGGACTGCCAAGATTTTGGGTATGTGGGTAAATCTTTTGGCACCGGTGCTGCCAACGTGGAGCTATGATGAATGCTGATGGCAAAGAGCATGGCCGGTGTCTGAACCAGTCACTGTTACACACACAGACACACACACACACACACACACACACACACACAAACACTAATCAGATTCCCGGTGCGTGAGGGCCAAATGGCATCCCTCCACCGGTGAATGCTAATGTGACCAGTGGAGCTTGTGGGCTTGTGAAACAAGGCTAGCGAGAGCCAGGAGAGATGATGACAGGAGAACATAGATGGGATTGTTTACTGGCGTGTGTGATGCTGGTGTGTCAACATTTGCATTCTTTTACAAATTACACAGAGTTGTACTTTTGGTTTTAATTTGAGAGTCAGAATGAGAGTTGGCTGCGGTCTCGCTGTGGAGGTTTTTTTTAAAGGTACTGCGGTCGACTGTAAAATCACCCCGAACGTTCAGGGAAATGTTGGATACATCTTGGAAGTGTGTTTTGGACATCAATCGCGTCTAATAAACTGAAATCAAATGGAAAAAGGGGTGTGGCCAGATACCACACAAGAATATTGTACAACATATCATTTTGTGTCAAAGCAAGAGTAAGGTGGGGCTGATTTGTGTTTCTCTACCACAGGAGAGGTTCACAACAATAATGTTTAAGTCTAATTGGTTATTGGTGTGAGTACGATGCACATTGTGCAGTCAATTCCTCTAATTTGTCTTCGTACGCCTTCGATCTATTCCTCCATCCAAATGGGTGACAAACCCAAAAGTCTTATTAACCACTTCATAGATTCTCTGAACTCTACTGGAAGGTTTGATGGGGTGAAGATCTGATGACTCCAAGGACCAATCCATGTGATTGGCATGTTGGAATCATTCATTGACCCCGTGTGCCCTCTGACCTCGTGTTACCGTGTTATTCCTCTGGTTCTAGCCCCCGTCTTCACAATGTAGAACAGAAATGAACGGTTACTTACAGCGCTCAATGCGGTCCTCGGGGCTGGAGGAAGCATCTCGATCAGACAGGAGGCCCGACACCGCGAAGATCTTTTTCCCGCTGTCCTCCACTGCTTTCAAGGCGCTGCTGGGCGAACTTCCAGGAGGGATCTGGGAACCGCCAAAGTCATACTCTTTCCCCTCCGCATCGGAGTACCGCAGGTGGGGCGAGGCGTCGGCATCGAGGCAGCCTTTGAGGCGCTTGGCCGGAGTGAACGCCGACTGATAGCCGCCCGGCACTCCGTCCCGGTCGTCCGGAGGGGAGGCGAAAGGCCTGAAGGCGCCGACGCCGCTGTGATTCAGCATGCTGATGGGCGAGCAGTCCAGGTTCGGTGGGGCAAACTGGTGATGGAGGTGGAGGAGGGACGGAGGAAAGTCCCTGTTGGGGAATCCCGGCGGTACTCCGCCTTGGCGGTGGTACATCGATGCGAAAGTGTACGAGCCGTTGTTGAACGGCAAATGGATGTCTTTCTCGACGGAAACGGGGACGCCGAACGGACGCGGCTGCTGGCAGGGAATGGAGGCGTCGCGAGAGGCTTCGGCGGTGGAGGCCAGCACCATGAGGGCCGGGGAGGCCAGGGGGTTGGGCAGGTAGGAGGAGCTCTCCATCTTGAAGGCTGCCCTATGGAGATCCATGTCTAGGCGGGAGAAAGAGGCCACTATGACTTTAGGGAGGAGGAGGAGGAGGAGGAGGAGGAGGAGGAGATGATTCCTCCTCAATCAAATATGTCCAAGGCCCTTGAAAAGGGTCTAAGGAAGTGCCTGAATCTGGGTGGGTGACTTGAGGGATTTGGCTTTCAGGGGGAAGAGGCTCAGAAAAAAGAGCAACTTGTGAGAAAGGAGAGTATTCTGGAAGGAATCAGCCAACGTCAGAGCAGCTTGAAATCAGTTCATTTCTCTTCAGTTGGGCTGAAGTAAGTTATTTTGTCTCCAGCCAAATACACTTGAGCTTAGTTCAGTCCAGATCATTCCGGGCCAGGTAAGTGCCGTTGGGTATGTTCAGACTTCACAGTTTGGACGATGATAAATACAATAAATGGTCAAGGTTAACTTCTTTCCTCCTGGTTAGAAAGCAGTAAAAAGCCTCCCTCTGCGGAGAGTCTGTTGGATGTGTTGCCGAAGCCGAGCGGTGGACATCCGCAGGTCCTCAGAACTGGTTCCTCATCTTCATGCGGTCGCCAAGAACTGAGGAGACACAAAACACAAGCATTAGAGGTTGAATAAAAAAAGATATACATATTTTCCTTTCGCAAGTTGTTTATGATGCAAGTCCCCAGAACAGCTGCCAACTTAAACCAACTATTTAATTATATAACGACCTCTCAACTGAGTGCGCAAAATGAGATGGGCGAAGATAATGACGACCTTCATTTTTAATAATTTCTTTGGATGATTTGTGGTGACCTGCTCTCCGACAGACTTTTCCCTTGAGGTCTCTGCTGTTCTGGACAGAAGCCGAAAAAGGAAAAGATATTATCTGTGGCGACAAAAGTGCTTTAAATCAGCTCTCTAGCATCCATAATAAAGAAATGTGAATCGCTCTGTGAACCGCTTCCCATTTATCTCAGAGCTGCTCATCTTTTCTTAATGATGGGTACTTCCAGGAGACAAGAGGCGCGCTGCTTTCTCAACAGACAGAGATCAATGGCTCGATCTCAATCTGTATGGAGAGGAAAAGGGCTGGGAGTGGAACATTTTTTTAATAAAGGAGCGTCTGGAAGCCGAGGCTTGAAGTCCAAACCTTTTGGGGGACGGAGTGTTCTTAAGCGGACGCACATTCGCAAACCCCTCGGGAAGGAGTGTCCTCGAGCCGACACTGCGGATGAAATCCTGTAAACCCATGCCCTTTGACAAGGAGCCAACAACTATTTCAAAACCCAAACTTCTCCCGCTTCCCCCCCTTTCTACTTTTCCTCCTGCATCCCCCCCAAATAACTGTTTCCACATCACATATTTCCATTCCAATTTCTACAGCCCACCCCGCCACCACCCACCCGCACCCCCCGCCCTTGTCCTCCATCCTCCTAATCTGTCCTTCTCCTCTGTCCTTCTCCACTTCTCTCCATCCTCATCTCCTCTTCTCATCTCCCTGGCGCTATCTCTCTCCTCCTCCTCCCCGCCCCAACCTCCTCTTCTCCCCCCCACCCACCCCCCACATCTCAGATCTTGGTCTAAGCCGCTTAGTCCTACCATCTCCCAGGATCTTATTGGACCAGAACCACTTGTCTTAAGATAAGGCACACACACACACACACACACACACACACACACACACACACACACACACACACATCTGATACGAGGCTGTGCGGCTCGATGTTCAGCTCGACACCCAACTCGGTGGGGCGAACACACTCCACCCTCTCGCAGGCTGTGCTTCCCTCTCTCCCATCTCTCTATCTAACCACTTTTTAATTTTTTTTACTATCCGTTTCCCCATTTTTTTCCTTTTCACATCTCTCCTGCCAATCTCTGCTCCTCTCATCCCTCCCTCCCTCCCTCCCTCCCCCCTCTCTTCTCCCCTGGGTGATTCAGATGGGTGATATCATATCAGACCTCTCCATCTGCCGTCCACGAGCCAGAGGAAATCTGACTGAGTGAATAAATTAGCCGTACTTGACCTCACGACCCCCTCCCCCCCACGCACACACACACCCTTTCCCTAGCGGCATCCGAGGCAACAGACTAGAACCCCCCGGGGATTAGATTGGAGCGTGCGATTGGCCGGTCGAAGGAGCGCAGGGAAACAGCCGATGAAACGCCAAAATAACATTTCCGAGATTTTCATCCCCAAAGGGCAATTTGAAGGTGGCTGCCGTGTTTAAAGCGTCCAATACGTTAAAGATTTAGAGGGCGTGTAGATGTGCTCGTAGCACACAAGTGATCGTTCAGAATTTGAAGGAAAAAAATGAAAAATTAATCAGATCGGCTTACAGGTTACCCCGAGTAGTTTTCCCTCATTTCTTATCAACTCGGATCAAATTAAAAGCCATTTTTTTACGACTTAAAACGTCAGTTACCATAAAAAAAGTCACAGAAAAAGATAGGACGCCAAGTGTGCCCTGGAAAAAAAAAGGTCAAGCGCGGATTTGTGTGTACACATGCAGAAAACACGCGCGCCGGACGCGGCATCGGGCCGGCGGGCCGGCTTCAAAGCGCCGTTGACTAGCGGCATCAAAGGAGAGAAACTCCCTGGGAAATGAAAGGAGAAAATCTTTTATAGCTATCAGCTGTCTACAACACTCATTCAAATCAATTTCCAAACCTGATCTCGGCTTTGGCACGCTCCCCTGCCTCACACACACACGCACACACACACACATATACACAAACACACACACACACTGCCAAGGGAGAGGAGAGAGGAGAGGGCCCGGACAGAGAGAGAGAGAGATGGGGAGATGTGAGATGTTTTACATTACCACAAATGTACAGTAGACATAGTGAGGAGTGTTGAGGACGGCGTACGCCAACACGCCTGGACCCATGCCACAGAGTCACATTACACGCCTCTCTTCCTCCTCCTCCTCCTCCTCCTCCTCCTCCTCCTCCTCCTCCTCCTCCTCCTCGTCTCATCCTCTCCTCCCAACCTACCGCAGTCCATCCTAGAAATAGCACCTAGAGAAAACGTTGCCACGACAAAAACTCCCATCTTCCCTTTCTTTCTTGTCCCTCCTCCTCTCCTCTTCCCGTGTCCCTCTCTCAGTCTATCAGTGCACTCCGTCTTCTCTTCCTCCTCTTCCTCCTCTTCATCCCCTCTCGCGTCTTTCTCACTTTTCTCCGCCGGCGATCTCTCTCCCCGTATATCGGATCACACTTCCTCCCGTGTAACCTCTAAAGTAGGGAGTGTGTCTGAGGTGTTGATAGCGAGGTAATACACTGATAAGTACCGGGATATTTCAATTTTATTATCATTACCCAGCAGGCCGAGGGGCGGCGAGAGGGAAGGGCCCGCCGACGCGAAAGCAGCCAATCCAATAAGAGGACACTGGATATCCCCTCGCAGGCCACGGCGGGAGAGGAGAGGAAACGAGCAGGCGAGGAAACAAGGAGAGGAGAGTAAGCGAGAAGGGACGAGAGGAGACGAGGCGAGAGGACAGGAGATAAGACAAGGAGAGGAGAAGATGAGGAGAGGAAACAAGGAGATCAGAGGGTGAGATATCAGAGCAAAGGGTACAAATCTCATCTCCCTGGGAGATTGACACAAGCTGGCTGCCTTCTGGCCCGCTGTGCACACACACACCCACACACACACACACACACACACACACACACACACACACACACACACGTACACACAACTGAGGCCCTCATCTGGCTCTCCTTGTTGTTTTTTCTTTTAAACACCAGACCGATAAAAGTGACGTTTTCTTTTTACCAAACATAATGCCACATGACACGCACCTATGCATATCATCAATGTACGAGAGCAATTACACCCCAACAGACACACACACACACACACACACACACACACACACATACATACATTAATGTCAGCCGGTGCCACTTACAATCCCATTTGCCACCGAGGGATGATGCCTCCCACAGGTTGTCTGACGCCGTGTCGTATGCATTTTGTAATAGAAAAATGTCACGCTAGTGAAGGACACACACACACACACACACACATTTACCACCGCTGTCATAATTTGATTACAGCGCAGCGCACAGAACTATACAGCTGTCGGCGAGATATTAAAGACAAGCGGCGAGCGTGGGGGAGCTTTTTCCACTTTTTTTCGTGCGTCGTGCACAATCACGACAAATGTGGCAATGTGCGTTGGATGGGCGGAGGGGGGTCAGTCAGGAAATATGAGCTACAAAAAAATGTGTGTGTGTGTGTGTGGAAGGGGGGTGGGTGCAGGTAAATGATGTGCTCGGCGTGAACGTCATTATTGTTCTTCAGGAGTAATGATGGAGGTTGTTTGCTCGGGGTGGGGGGGGGGGTCGTTTATCAAAGCGTACTTTTCCTCTTTCTTTTCTTTCTTTTTCTTGTCGACGACTTTGAGATGAATATTCTTGTCGCGTGGCTGCTGCTGAAACTCTTTAGTCACCGGTGTGTCTGCTGAGTTTTGGAGAGGAATCCAATTTTTGTTATAAGAATGTCTTGCCAACTGTGACTCACTGTGTGTGTGTGTGTGTGTGTGTGTGGGGGGGGGGGTAGTTTAGATTGTTGACAAGCATGAAAGTGCCACCCTTAACATTGTATCTTACCTCAGGTGAACACAATCACCTTAAATACACACACAAACACACACACACACACACACACACACCAGATCAGGTAAAAAAAAAATCGTCGAGACTTTAAAGAAATAAAACACACAATGCGGCACACTGTAATGTGATGTACCATCAAAGTGAATGGCATTGGTGTGTGTGTGTGTGTGTGTGTGTGTGTGTGTGCACTTTTTAGCCTAAAAAAGTGTGGGCTGACCTGCACACACAGCTCCACTCTGTATTCAACACGGACTGCGGCGCTTGCGCGTCAGCAGGTGTGTGTGTGTGTGTGTGTGTGTGTGTGTGTGTGTGTGTGTGTGTGTGTGTGTGTGTGTGCGTGCGTGCGTGCGTGTGTGTGTTTGCAGATGTCCAAAGCAACAGTCGATACTATTGAAATTTACTCATTCATGTCTGGCCATGAGGCGAAGCTCAAATGTCCTTGTGAATAAAAATCGCACTCATTTGTGTCTCTCTCTCTCTCTCTCTCTCTCTCTCTCTCTCTCTCTCTCTCTCTCTCTCTCTCTCTCTCTCTCTCTCTCTCTCTCTCTCTCTCTCTCTCTCTCTCTCTCTCTCTCTCTCTCTCTCTCTCTCTCTCTCTCTCTCTCTCTCTCTCTCTCTCTCTCTCTCTCTCTCTCTCTCTCTCTCTCTCTCTCTCTCTCTCTCTCTCTCTCTCTGTATCTCTCATATTATTTGTCCTTGTCTTTCAGATGTAAAACCCTAATTTTGTTTCCAAATGTCTTTCAAATATCCAATCTGGAGTTTCCTTTTCTTTCTTCTCTCGCCTCTCTGCGATATGAATTCCGTAACCAGGTTATCGGCTTCGGTCAACAGCTGCTGCCGTTAACGGGAGCCCAGATGCATGGCAGTGAAAAAGAATTACAGTCAGATTTCATAGTGCACGTGCACACACACACACACACACACACACACAAACACACCCACACACACGTCATCCTGAGGAGGGTAATGGCACTCGGGGTAATATTCAGCAACAAAATCAATAAGGATTTGGAGCTTTGTGCAGCAGTCAAATACATTTTGGAAAATGTGTTGCTCGAAATACTTCAGCTCATGTGTTGTTATAAAAAGGAACGGAAGAAGAAGAAGAAGAAGAAGAAGAAGAAGAAGAAGAAGAAGAAGAAGAAGAAGAAGAAGAAGAAGAAGAAGAAGAAGAAGAAGAAGAAGAAGAAGAAGAAGAAGAAGAAGAAGAAGAAGAAGAAGAAGAAGAAGAAGAAGAAGAAGAAGAAGAAAAACTTTTTCCCCAGACTTTCCCGCTGTGACTTCCATTGCAACACTCCTGAAGTAAAAGAAGAAAGAAAGAAAAAAGAGAGAAAACAGAGAGAGGATTTATTTCTTAAATACGCTTTTGTGTTTTTTTTTTAAGAGAGCAGAATGAAAAAAAAGAATGATTCTGGAAGTCGGCCCTGACCTGTGGCAGGGTTTCTATTCACGGCATCGCCGTCAGCGAGGCCCCCGTTGAGCGGGGCCAGCTAATTCCTGGTACTGCCGAGGCTCAATGGGAAAAACCACAGCATTCCATTGCACATGGATTACCGTCCCGAAAACTATCCTGGGATCTTATGGTGAACCCAACATCGCAGCATCTATTTACGCTGGTCTCCCCTTAAACCATGACGAGGGGCTTTCGCACTTTGAGCCGCTCCTTCCTGAAGAGTCCAGAAATATATAACGAGGAGTGATCACAGAGAGCGGTCTGAGAGGACGCTGATTAATAATAATAGTAATAATAATAATAATATCTAACAGGGGGGGGGGGGGTCTGCTCTAAAACATTCAAATAAAATCCACACAAGCCAGTTTTCAGGTGACGACAGCATACTTGCTATCTGTCCTGCAGTGTGTGTGTGTGTGTGTGTGTGCGTGTGTGTGTTTGGCTCTTTATTGCCGCGCTGTGCCGGCGTGTACAACAGCAGCCACTAATCTCGCCGCCTGGCAGGCGGACCGGCCGCCGGCTGGCCCGCTTGGTGCTGCCTGCGAGTGCCAATTAGCTCAAGTTTAGCAAGCGGGGGGGACACACTGTTGCCAGGTCTGCTGTTCACACTGGTGAGGGGAATAATCCCGTATATCATAGATGTATTAATGATGACGAGAGCGGGGGAAGGGGGTGTGGGTCCTCTCCACTCTGCATGGAGGTCAAAAGGTCAAAGATGCCGTGGGCTGCACAGACCCGGAGGCCTGGAGCTGCATGGCCTGGAGAGAGGTCGGGAGGATGCTCGCCCAACAGACCCATGTTCACTTAAAAGGAGAACATCCGACTGCAGGGTGGGCAGGATGGTCTGTGTGTGTGGGTGTGGGTGTGGGTGTGTGTGCAGGGTGGGCAGGATGGTCTGTGTGTGTGTGTGTGGGTGTGGGTGTGTGTGTGTGTGTGTGGGGTGGGGGGGGCATATTTGCTTATTTTATCAAGCAGGGTGCTTGTAAATCTGTTTCACGCTACTAATTGAGGAATGGAAGGAATGATAGGAAGGAGGCGGGTGGGAATCTGAGAGAGATAGGGGGAGGGGGGGGTGTATGGACATGAGAGGAAGAGGAGTCACGGAGCGATATGGAGAATATAGAAAGTATCTGACACCCGACACAACTCCTCTCCTCCGCCATTAGGGGTAATTCTTTGACTTTCTCTTATTGCCGATAGCTTCTCCAAGTGATACCCCCCCCACCCCCCACCCCCCCTTCCCTCTCATCTCCCTCCATATAACGGCATTACCAGTGGCTGCCTCCTCCAATGCAATCAAACCATTAAACACTGCCCTGCACCCCCCCCTCCCCCCTCCAATAGAAGAGTCTGAACTGGAGCTCCTCGCCTTTCCTGTCATCAATAGCAGGAGCGATGGGCCGTGTGCATATTGCCCCGTTTGTTAGTTGTTAGGAGTCATCATTACAGTAATATCAAATCCTTGCAGCATTTTTTTTTTTTTTGCAATTACAGATATTTCTTTTATAAAATATGACAAGATAAAAAAGGATGCTTAATATATATAGAAGTATTTCTGCTTTTATAGACAGTAAATGATGGTAATAAAAACTCATATATTTTTAATTTTTGTTTTCATTGATGAAACAATCACTTTTTTTTCAATCTTGAAATGTCCAATTTCATAAATAGTAAATGGCAAAAATAAAGCTCGAAAATATTGTACATGATAAATAAAACTTTTGATCCACAGAACATTTAACAAATCAATCACAACTGCGGACAGGCTGCAATTATTTCCAGCGAGAGGGGAAAACAACAACAACAACAACAACAAAAAGCTAAACATTTGTTTTGACGAGCGAGACAGCCCCACGACATCCTCCCGTTAAATGATTACATCCGGTCCTCTGCGCTTAATTATGGTAATTATAACGGCGATAACGAGACGATGACGACGTCACGTCTCAAGATGCAGGAGGGAGTGTGTGTGTGTGTTGGGGGGGGGGGGGGGGGGCGTGGGGGGGGTCCTCGCGCTCCTCGTGTCTGCGTGTTCAAACATGTGTTATTTACCGGCGACGCGTTCATTTTCAATTACCCCGAAACCCGCGTGTCAAATGATCTCTCGTATGTAAAACTGTTTATTAGCACAACAACAAGGAACATAATTCTCATAATAAACCGCGGTCTGCTTTTGATAAAGAATGAGGAATTAGTGCATATTGATAGGACTCAATTATATAATAAAGGCCTAGAAATATTTTTGGTCTTACTTTAATTTGTATCGTCGGCTATATTAAATTATAAATACCTCTTCCACTGTCGTGTGTTTTTTTTTCCTCGTGCGGTTAACGTGATGATGAATAGATATATACACTTATTGATTACCCACGTCGCGATCAAAGTGAGGTAACACGGGTTCCTGATAATTAAGCACATTCTTTTTTTTCTTTCTTCTTTTTTTTGGGTCTGTTACACAAATTAAAATAAACTTCACTCCCTGCGGCCATCGATCCAGAGAGAGAGGGAGGGAGAGAGAGAGAGAGAGAGAGAGAGAGAGAAAGAGGTGTGAAACGGACATTAATTTTAGTTCACTTCTCGCCGCGCGAGGTAGATCAATGGCGAGCAATAACAGCTGACTGCTGAGAGAGGGGGGAGAGGGGGGGGGGGGGCTAACAAATAAATCATCTTTTGCTACTTTTACTACAACCTCGACACTTTTTTGCGCCTCTACAGACGAGTCCTTTGGGAAGGGGAGAGGAGATGAGGCCTAAAGGAAGCAAGTGAGGAAACAGAGAGATTCCGAAGCGTTCAGTTAAATGTGGGAGCGCAAAAAACCAAACGTGCAGAAATTATTTCCCTTTTTTTGTGGGGGGGTGGGGGGGATTGAATGAAAATAAGCACCGTAGGTGTGATTCATGTGTGCTATCTGTTACCCGGATGCTCGGTCTCTGGGTACCAAACCGGACTGATGCTTACACGGAAAACATCCCAAATGAGCAACAAAAAAACTACTTTCTTTGAAAAAAAGAAGTAATATATAATTATAAATTAGACTGTAATAGAAAAAAACTATTTTTTTTTCAAACATTTAAAAGCACGAGCGCAGTTTGGACATGGAATAAAATGCCGCGTCCGGTCAATGATCTACAAACCACCAGTAAATAATGAAATTAAACCGTGAGGCATCCGAGACCACATGAAATAGACACAAACTAAAATATCATAATTTGTTTATTTTAAAAAAAAGTCTTAATTAAAAAGAAAGTATTCAAAAGAAAAAATACGGTCAATTTAAATGATGTTTTAATGACACTTGTAGTCCTTCAGATAAAGCAACGCGACTGAAATGATACCGTCGAATGTGTCAATGAAAATAATAATATTGTAAACTGAAATATGTAGGTTTTTGTAAAAACGACCCGCGTGTAAACTGAAATAAATAAATAATGAAATGCAGCGTTGCATTCAAGGACAGTGTGTTTATTATAAAGAGGAATGGGCTGCGCACCACCGCCTTCAGCGGAGGAATGACACGGATGATTACTGGTGCCCACTTTTTATTTAATTGTGTTAATTAGAAAATATACTAAACCCCCCCTTCCAGCCCCCACAGCCCCCTTCTCCCCCCTCTCCTTCCTTGTATATACTCCCATTTAAGACGGTGTAAATATTGTTCCGGTAACATCTCTCCTCCTCACAAATTGTTCCCACTTTTAAGAGATCAGTATTGCTCGCGACCACGCACGTGCGTGCCTGTGAAATGAAAAGGCTCGGCTGGTCGTTATAGAAAAGCCAGGGCTGGATGATCTGACAATCAATACGATCAATGTGAAGGGGTTCATCACGCTGCGCTCACTGCATCTGGAGTTTGTGTGTTTTTGGTGTGAAGAAGAGGAACTATAATAATTCAATCTTCACAGTGCGGTAAGTTCAATGACCCTCCTCTGGCGCACCTAGATCCAAACGTGTGGATGCGTTTTTCTTTTACGCGCTATTTGTTGCTGGCAGTGAGAGAACTTTTTTTGGGACTTGAAAATTACTACTAATAGGTCTGCTGCATTTTGTTCTCCTTTCTCTCTCGACCCCCCACTATTAATTTTATTATTCCCTGTTCGGGGTGTTGCGGCTTTGGTAGGCGGCGGCGCGCCTGGACCCCGTGCGCGTTTAAGCGACTGCTCACTTGTTTGCTACCTTTTAACCCCCCCCCCCCCCCTACTCCTTCCAAAAACAAACGGCATGGATGTGATTAAGACAAGAACACGCGAGAAATAAAACACATTAATGGACATGTGTGGAATATTTGTTATATATATACTATCAAATATCAGCGTAAAGTCCAACCTACAAAACAAATTAAAAAAGAAAGTAACATGTCCACAGTTTTCATTGTCTGCACACGTTACTCTGAATAAGAATCATACAACTATAAAAAAAATCTTAAAACGAAAGAAATGTTCCACCACGTCTGCAGCACAAATAATACGACACAAATATAGACATAATCACATAAACTCCTGTCATGAAGGCATGATGACAAAATAAATAAACCTGAGTTCTGTTAAAATCAAAATCAAATAAAAAAAAAAAATACTTGTTAATGAGACGCGAAAAATGTTAATATTGTATCCGGTAAAACCGACACAGCAGCAGCGGGACCTGGTGGCCGGGAGAAGCCGATTTTGGCTCACTGTGCTCGGCCACGGAAGGCTGCAAGGCCCCCGGGAATTCCTCTGCCTGGGCGCTGCTTATTTAGGGGGAGGATGTAAATTATAGTGGCTCCCTAGTTAACAGGTGTTTCTCAACTGTGAGCTTGTGTGGATATATGCGTGTGTGTGTGTTTGTGTGTGCGTGTGTCACTGTGCACGCGCAGGATACACAGCAAATTTCTTTTTTTTTGTTTGTAAATTCAAGCCGTCTGTTTCTCTTAGAGAGAAACACTTGAGAGAATAATGTGTTGCGCATATGAGGAGTTATATGGAGGCTTTTCTTTCTATCTCTCTTTCTCTCTTTATTTTACTCCCGTATAGTTTCTATTCATGATCTTTTCCCCCAATGTTCTGGCTCATTTACATATTTTAATTTCAATTTAATAAAACTACAGACGTTCACATCCCGAGATCCGAAAAGCAAATAGGTTTGTGTGTCTTGATGGTCCAGGAGTCCTTCATAAAATACAATATATATATATATATATATATATATATATATATATATATATATATATATATATATATATATATATATATGTTAGTGGTTCATTCAAATCCCCCTCGGTAAGGTCCTTTATTGGACCCCACACCAACAGGGCCAATAAGCGGCCGTTTAACCCGCATGCCCCTCGTCTGTGAGCCGCAAAGCAACACTGAGTTTCAGTTTTTGTTAAACAACCCACGCGACAGAATAACACGGGGCGCTGCTCTTCACCGAAACAACTTAAATTCAACTTGTAGATGAACCGACCCCCGCGGGCCCGCGGAACAACGCTCGTGATTGAGGACCCAACTGGTCGTGATGCGGTAATAAAGACTGTGATTGTCTTTTTAAATTATTTTACTAAGAGCTTTGAGGTATAAAACTCAAGGATGTGATCAGTAACAGAGTGTTGGGAAATGACCCACCGTCAATCAAACAGCAATGACAACAACAACAATTAACACAATTAAGAGTTGCTATAAAAAAGTAAAGTAGACGTATTAGCTGCACTGTGAGCGTGCGGCACTTGTCCTGTACTAATGAATGCACGGTGGCCAGTGATGTGTGCGTAATGGCACTGACACGCGCACTAATCTGCATCGAATTCGAGTGTTTTCCAGGAACCACTTTCTCCCGTGTGGTGGTGGTGAGGGGGGGGGGCTCTTAGATGCACGCGCACGTCCAGGGAGACACAAACAAGAAATAAACGTGAAAAAGTCCGGGTCCAAAACGGAGACGGACCGCGCCGTGACTCCTTTTTTTCTCCTTTTTTTCCGCGTGGAAAACGACCTCGCGTCGCGGCGACGTCCGACGCGCACAAATCCCCGAGGAAGAAAAAAAAAAGAAGAAAAGTTGAACGAAAGGACTCAAAATCCGCTTCCAAAACAGAGAAAAGGCGGAAAACAGAGAGAGAGTGGAGAGAGAAAGTGTTTCAAACCCAACAAAAACAACAACAACAACAACAACAACAACCAACAGAGAGACTGCCAGTGCTACTCACCTCGCCGTGGCACAATCCGCTTATTCTTTGCAAGACGACTCCTCCGGTTTCCGGCTCCTTCTTCTTCTTTCAGTTTTTTTTAAGAATATTTTTTTATCCTCACAACAAAAAAACGAAAACTTTTTTTTTTTCTCTGCGGAGTGTAAAATATCAGTAACGGCGGAGGCAACCTCTGTGGCTCTCGCGCAGCAGCACCGGAGATAACGGGAGGCGCTTTGTGGAAGCGGAAAAAAAAGTAGTTAACACCTCCCAGTTAGGTTACCAAAGCGCAGCCGGAGAGGAGGACGGAGAGAGCGAGGGGGGAGAGAGATAAGTGGGGGTGAGAGAGAGAGGGGCTGACTTTCCTCGAACACAACGCAAAGTGGGGGGTATCAATAGCGCGATCGCGCGTGCAGCCCCTCCGCTGAAACACCGAGAGGGGACGATCAAGTGAGAGGAGTGGAGCGGCGGAGAGGAACGCACGGATCGCAGAGACCGCGGCGGTGGTGTGAGGGGAGGAGGAGGTGGGAGAGGTGGGTGGGGAGGGTGGTGTGTGTGTGTGTGTGTGTGTGTGTGTGCGTGGGGGGGGATTCTCACAGTGCTCAACGGCGACGTGTGTGAGGCTGGAGCTGGGCTGCGCGAGGCTGAGTATGGGGGGGGGGGGGGTGAGGAGGGAGGGCTGTCCAGAGTCCACGGCGCTCCGAGGTGCAGTGCTGCCGCGCAGCGCTCAATGGCTGACTGACAGACACACACCGAGCGCAGCGGCTCTACTACACTTTTTAATTCATAATCGGTATACTTCTTCATTTTCACAACGCGAGCTTCTTTATTATAGTAGTACTCGTTTTATTTCTCCCAAACAAGCCGTCTCTCTCGTCTCCAAACCACCTGGAGCACTCAGGTTTCATCGGGACGGAGTTTATTTGCAAGATGAAAAAAGAAAGTCCAAAATACAAATAATAATGGCAACATTTCTGCCCCAAAAAATGTGTCTTTTTCCGCAGCAAAATTAAGTTTAGTGACCGTGTGCATACGTTCACCCGCAAAACACCTGCCCCCCCACCCCCTCCAGTCTGGTGTGTCGTTCCCCTGGGTGATTTCCACTGCGCTTTGTGCGCAAAGTGAATGAATTACCTCTCTCTCTCTCTCTCTCTCTCTCTCTCTCTCTCTCTCTCTCTCTCTCTCTCTCTCTCTCTCTCTCTCTCTCTCTCTCTCTCTCTCTCTCTCTCTCTCTCTCTCTCTCTCTCTCTCTCTCTCTCTCTCTCTCTCTCTCTCTCTCTCTCTCTCTCTCTCTCTCTCTCTCTCTCTCTCTCTCTCTCTCTCTCTCTCTCTCTCTCTCTCTCTCTCTCTCTCTCTCTCTCTCTCTCTCTCTCTCTCTCCTCTCTCTCTCTCTCTCTCTCTCTCTCTCTCTCTGCTCACCATAAAGCCAATGAAGTCCACCTCTTAACAAAAAGAGGTGGACCAGACACTCTTATAAAGTGGCCACGACAGAGACTGAAGTTATACTGGGAACTGAGCCGTCAGATGGGGAAGCCAAACAAGCTCCAATAGACATTTACGAAGAATAGCGCATGCGCATTTCATGAGAAAAGTCGAGCGACAAACGAGTGATCTATTTTGTTTAATTAGTATCGTGTAATAATACAATTATTTCATTTTAAAAGACCCAACAAACAATGTTTTGCAACCGGCCTTTGATTTATTTGTGTGTGTTTGTTTACAGAAGTGATCCCTTGCATCTGGGACATTTCATTTGGAAAAAAAGAAAAGAAAAGAGACTTTACAATATTTCATCACCTGCATGAGTCAACCGACCCCCATTGCAACACATTTCAAAAATGGAACAGCACAGCTAATCCATGGCACAGACACACGTTATATAAACCCTGGAATATTAACAACTTTGTAGGGGGGACATTTTAACACATGATTTTAGAATTAAGTTTTATTAGTTATTTGTCTGTGTGTTTTGGGGATGAAAAAACAACCCAGAGTCTTAGACAGGGAGAAAAGAGGCCTCCTGTCCCTGTTCTCCTCTCCACTACACCCCCCTGCTGGTCACACGTGGAACTAACATCCTCAAACTAACTTGTATTCTATATGTTTTTATTTTGTGGAAACGTGTGTTGCTCTTGATGACGTGATTTGATTCAAACTAGGCACTGAGAGGGTTCAAATGAATAAATAAAAGCATTTAGAGAACGGTGAATTAATTAGATGGATTCATATTAAAGGATTGCTTTGTGGGGTCGAGAATGTAAGTTGAAAACTACCGGTAGCTTATATATGGTGTTAAAAATATCCATTTTGTGGGCACATCCTATTATGTTTTTGTGTCAACGTGATATTCTCCTGACACTAATGAAATACTGGGCTGGGATAACTACAGAATACGTCGTTCTTTGCCGCCATATTTACTTGATTGCGTCCAATTTCTCCCCAAAAGTGACACCTCCCACCTCCAGTTCATCATGCAGGATGTGCGCTGGTTTCCCAATGGAACTTTGAGCTGTAATCCACCGATGCTTTAGGTAACAATAGCGTGGGAAAAGTGAAGAGGGTCGTGTGTGTGTGTGTGCGTGTGTGTGTGTGTGTGTGGTCTCCATACACATGAGGAGCAGTAGCAGTGCCATTAGTGGTGTGTTGTCTTGCTAATAGGCTCAGTTTGGAGTCAATGGGCTGACTGAGGAAGAGGACCATCCATGTATTAGATCCCTCTCCATTCAAAGTCTAATGCCACTCTCCAGCTCCACCCTCTGATGTTTTTAAATGCTGCCTCTGTGCGTATTGACTATAGGAAGCACTTTGATGGCACCTGTTGCCCCGCTGAGGCATCTGCCCCCACTCAAGAGCAAAGGCATTCCCCATGCCGATGCAAGGTGTACTGTGGATGTGCTTAAAGGTTGTGCAAGACGTGTGGAATCTCTTACCATGCCGAGCCCTTTTGGACAGTTTGGGTTGTATTTTCCTGTTTATTTAGAAATGTGCATCTGCCCCCATGAAGAAGAGTAAAGCACCTTTAACCTGCATTCTCTCCCAACTCTTCAGTTTTCAAAAAGAAGTCTGGTTTTATGGAATTCAATGAGAAAGTGACTATATTTTACCTCTCTTGATTTATTCCCTCAGTAAACATTGTAAACATGAGTTTACACTCTCAATCTCTAGTTTCAAGTCTTCAATACAGCGTGATTTTCATTTAGTACAACTCCTCTGGTTGTATAGAAGTCTATGCTTCATGTGTTGAAGCTGCATTCTCTATACTGACCACCAGGGGGTTAGTCCTCTGGTTGTATAGAAGTCTATGTTTCATGTGTTAAATCTGCATTCTCTCTACTGACCACCAGGGGGCAACTCCCCTGGTTGTATAGAAGTCTACGCTCTATCTGGCAAAACTGCATTATCTCTACTGACCACCAGGGGGTGACTCATCTGGTTGCATAGAAGTCTATGCTTCATGTGTTAAAGCTCAAATCTCTCTCCTGGTCACCAGGGGGCGACTCCACTGGTTGCATAGAAGTCTATATAAATTACTCTCTTGATTTATTCCCTCTGTAATCATTTTAAAGAAAAGTTTATGTCTCAATCTCTGGTTCCAAGTCTTCTTCAATCCAGCGTGATGTTCCTGATGTTTCAAAAGCTTAATAGGCCCAACTCTTTCCTACATTCGAGGCACAAACAGCGGCCTCCTCCCGTGTTTTTAGAGCCACCCGTCGACACAGACCTCTCTCTCATTCATTCGAGTGTCCGGTCACGCTGTGGCGATGCCCACACTGCGGCTTCAAGCTAAAGAAAAAGGAGAAAACACAGCGGCGTATTGCAGAAGAAAAAAAATAAGGTTGCTGGAGAGCAACACCACACGAGTATTTCTGCTGTCCCAATTCATCAAAGATAAAATAATTGCCACATTGTTACAAAGTTGTAGAACCCGGTTTCATATTACAACTATTAGTGCAGCGAGTGTTATAAGCATTGAAAACTCAGGGATCTATTTCTCATTGCTGCTTTAAACCAGCGGTGTCACGCTCATGTTCACCGTGGGCCAGATCAGCATCATGGTAACAAACACCGTGTACACGTAACTGCTCCCTCACTCAGTGTTACATTACTGTCTCTGCATTTGTTTATTGTAACATTATTTTACATGCATTCATATAAGTGGACAGATATATTGAATAACATTTATCTGTTATACAACATAAATCAATTAAGAAACTGACATTACTCTATTGAAGATGACACACACGTTTCATTAACTTTGTTCAATGTTTTTTTGTTACAGTTAAGAAGGAAAATAACTCCTGTGTGGGGCTCACCTGCTCACCTACCGTTGTGTGGTTTGGGGCTCATTCCCACTATGGAATCCCTGCTCTTGTCTATGGTCCCTGTACACTCTGAAGCTGCATAGACTTTAAATTACAAGACAATCATTCAATTCAATTCAATTCAGTTTATTTGTATAGCCCATTTTCACAATTTACTAATTTGTCTCAGAGTGCTTTACAATCTTTACACATAGACATCCTAGTCCCAGAACCTCACATCGAATCAGGAGAAACTCCCAAACAACCCTTCACGGGGAAAAAAGGGAAGAAACCTTGAAGAGAGCAACAGAGGAAGATCCCTCTCCATGATGGCAGAACAATAGATGTCATGTGTACAGAAGGCCAGATTTAGAGTTAAAACGCATTCAACTAGAATGGGCACTCGATAGAGCACATACATTTGTATATCACAAGATTGGACATTGAATAATGAACATTTGGATACAAATTAACCGCGCTATGGTAAAAATAAGATTTTGACCTTGACCTTTGACCCGATCGATCCCAAAATCGAATCAAATGGTCCCCGGAGAATAACCAATCATCCCACAAAATGTCATGGGATTCGGTTTAATACTTTTTGAGTTATGTGAATAACACACATACAAATAATAAAATAAATACACAACGATCAAAACATAACCTTCCGCATTTTCAATGCGAAGGTAATGAATATGAATGGACTTTGAGGTGTCGTGGGCCACATACAATTAAGTTTTGGGCCATTATTTTTGAGTTTGACATGTATGCTAACGACACACTCTAAATGAGAACATGTTTCTTCGTCATTTGTGCACACCGATATCTGTTAAGCGCACTGAATTCAAAATGAATGGGCTGCCCAATTGTCATGCAGCGCTGCCGTCTGTCTGAAAGTGGTACAGTATTAACAGAAACAAATGAATCTTAGTATCAGTAGATTCCCAGTGCTCGTCTACTCTAGATGTAATCGCTGAGGAGCCCCTGGTGGCAGACATGACAGGAGAGCACAGCGTTGTGCGTTGGCAGACACAGGTTAACGCCGTCTGAACCCGGCCGGGTCCCCATGTTATGAAACCTCTGCCATCTCCACTGAGTCGACACAAGTGATAATGAAAAGCCGACGGCAGAGGGGTCCGGGCTGCCCTCCGACGGCCCGCCTTCACCTCCGCTCCGCCGTGGGTTTTACCCTCGGATCAAAAAGAAAGTGGCGCTCCACCTTAATGGCTGAAGAGAGCGATCGGGTCGAAAAAGGAAGGAGCTGCATGGCGGTAGTACACACAGACAAAGACACGGTTTCCCAGCATGCAGCCCTGGTTTATTTTATGACTTGAACCTGTAATCCTTTGATATTTTAAGGCCGCTCAAAACTTGACCCTCCCTACCACCCAGCGACTAAAGTAATACCCCGTTAGGTCCTTCACACCACGTGGGACTTAATTCTTTAAACAAACCGTGTTTGAGTGTGATTTACAGCTAATCTGGACAGGCGACGGTCATTTCTATCTTTCCTTTAATAATTTACGATTGGTGGAATTTCATAGCGCCGGCTCCCCAGCCGCGCATGCCGCCAAATCCATATGTCTGTAATATAATGAGATTTAAGCGCAGCGAGATTATAAATTATGGTGTGATTTGTTCTCTCGCTGTTTTGTCAGGGCATAGCCTTTGAGTGTGTGTGTGTGTGTGTGTGTGTGTGTGTGTGTAGCTCGGGGACATGGCTGGCATTTGGCTGCCACGGCGCTCTAATTGCTGACGTACACACAGATAGATGGGACCTGATGGTCGGTGTCGCCACCGGAGGAACGGAGGGAGGAGAGTGGAGGACGAGGAGGAGAAAGAGGATGAAGGGGGCCATCTGACCCGAGGATAAGGGGAGGAGGAAAGGGAAATAGAGCATGGATGGATGGATAGAGAGATGGAGAGACAAGTGAGGAGGACAGATATTGTCTTGTGGTGGAAGACGCAGCTGCCAGCAGCTACACGGCCAAGCGGTTAACCACACTGAAGGAGCCACACTTAGAGAGAGAGAGAGAGAGAGAGGGAGGGAGAGAGGGATGAGGGACTCAGACTCAGCCACATTCATCTCGCGCTCAGATCCGTTGCTCCAGGGAGCTGTTGGAAAATGAAGAATTACATGGCCCTGATCAGATTACATTACAGAACAAGTGATTACATGCACTTGACTCTCGTATGAAAGAGGACAAAAAAAATGAAGGGAGGGAAAGGAAACATACGTGATCTGATTAATTATGTAATTATGTGGTATTTGTTCTGCTATGATACATGGGTAACAATCTGAGGGGCGTTGGAGGGGTAATTCCATCAATGTTTCACTGCCGCCCGTCTAAACCGGCTCCGATACAAACGTTGATTTGGTCCCGGTCGTCACTTACAGGTTACAACTGCTGTCTACGATTAAAATACATGTAACTGTCAATATGTTGGGTTTGCATTAAGAAAGAGGGTCGTGGGGTCAAGCTCCATGTTGGAATTTGAGCACTTGAACACCAAGAAAGCCATTTCAAACCCTTTATTATAATTCATATGAACCATAGTATGAGCCAAATCAGGGTTCTTACACAATTTGACCAATGGATTTCCATGACTTTTCCATGACTTTCAACCAAATTTGAAACTGAAATCTTGGTTTATACATGAAAAGGCGAGAACATTTAGTATTTAAACAATGTGAATTCCAAAGCATACAATATACATTAAATGAAAAAAATGAATAAGAGACAATATTTTGATTAAAAGAATAAACACTTGCTTCCCGAGCTATGGCCAACAAACTTTCCAGTTAAGGTGCGTTCACTTGTAACGGGGAAGAAAAACAATTGCGCTGCCAGTATGCCCGCTTATATTGTGAGTCTTTCTTTCTAAAACATATTAATTATTTCGAACTCGGCGTAAATGAACATGTGATTATAACTAATCTCCATGCCTGGAAATGACCATTTAAAAATTCCATGACTTTTCCAGGTTTTCCATGACCGTACGAACCCTGCAAATGCAGATCTCATCAGGAACAGGAGCGTCGTGGTTTGGTCACGAGCCTGAAACCACGATTCCTCGAGCTTCCCCTCACCACGCAGCGGGGTACTCTTTCGGTGCTTTCCGGCGTTGATGTCGGACGAGAGAGGCCAACCCTTCTTTTTACAATCAACGATGATTTTAAACTCTTGTTTTCTTCAATATCTGCTCTGCACGACAGAATGAATACACACTGGCGTTGTGGTAAACAAACTGTGGTCAAAGAAAAACGGTTGAAGACTTAAAATCTTTCCCCTTTTTTTAAAATCCCGCATTCGTTTGAATGAGATGTAAATCTCGAGGTGAGGAATTGTCCATCGACTCCGCCGATGTGCTCGAAATCAGATCTCAAGCTTTTTTTAACGGTAAAAACACACATCGAGTAGAAAAGGTTGTGCTGACGGATCGATCGCTGCATGAACCGAGGATCAGCACCCTGATCGGTTACCCTGTTCCACTCGCCTGATATCAGGAACCCAACGTTGTGGTTCTGGCCACTGGATTGGGAACCATTGCCTAAAGTGACCTGCATCAATGTGTTTCCCAATAACCCATGCTGGTTGTGTAAATAATGGCTAGCGGCGGGCGCCACTTCTTTCGGAAACCGTAAAAAAAACCTTGAAGGAGGACGTCGAGTTGGACGTGAAGCATGCAACTCCGACATGGGAGACGACCCACCGTTTGTTGTCCAATCCCAACTAACATTCAGAGTTTGTGTCTTTAATCACGACCCGGGATCTTTTTGAGTTCTAGTTGGCTTAAAGTAACCATCGGTGGCTAATCAGAAAACAAGTTCATGAGTCATCTCGCAAGGCCTTTAGGGTTGGATTGATATAAATAAGTCTTGAATTGATTATCGATCGTTTTATTAATTCTCATGAATAAATAAATAAAGCGCATGGAAACTCTTCTGCTTTGCTTTGTCTGCTTCTCTTGTGTGCACCTACAGTCCTGGGAATTCACACATTAACCATTTGTATTTAAAAATAAGCATATAATATAAATAATAATGTAACTTATTTTGCAGTGTTGTATTACAACATGGCTATATTATGCATATTGCAAGACACTAGATGGACACCAAATCTGTTTAGCTGTGTAATAAGCGCTTATTTGGCTGAATCCAATTTAGACCTGATTTCTGATTTTCTACACAATTAGAAATTTGCATTTGATGCATTGCTTCTACAAATTGAGGCACTTGGAAGAAAGTCACGGTTCGGTGTTGCGTAACAATTAACACAAAAACAAGAATACCCAACCCCAATTATTATTTTTTTACGAATCTGAAAACAACACCGCTGTTGAACATGCGGGTTGAAATATTGTGTTGGCTTCAAGAACCCGGAAACATCAGAGCGCATTTTCCTCCCTCTGGCCGCTCCATCGTCTTCAAACACCCGCGGGGAGTGACTTGTTATTTGCTCTGAGCTGTCTGCATGGTTTGGCTTTTTGATTAGAGAGAGACAGAAAGAAAGAGAGCAGGAGAGCGAGGGATGGAGCGCCCGATAGAGAAGAGAGAGAGAAAGAGAGACAGTCTCCAGGCACATGTCAAGCAATGTCACAGATAATCACACATTGTCTTAAAATAGCTTTGAAAATGACATCGCTGCGGTGGGCAGGGGAGGGTGATGTTGGGGTTTAGGGGGAGGGACAAGGGACGAGGGGGGTGGGGGGGGGGGGGGTCATGAGAGATGAATCAAATCCCACGTAGCATAATTAAAGACCAGATAAAGTTAATTTGTGACAACTCCCCGGGGGAACATGTATCAAGGGCAGCAGATAAAAATAAAATAAAAAGGCTTATCTGTGAAGAAAAATAAGAAGAGGAGCTTGGAGGGAAGGAGAGGGGGGGGGGGGGGGCTGCATACTATCTAACATACATCTGCTTTGTTCTCTCAAACGGAGATAAATATAACAGGGGGGTTACTCCAGTGACAGATAGAGAAAGAGTAATTTCCTCAGTCAGTCAGGTGGAGATGGTGAAGTGGCCTCCTTCCATCATCGTCTAGTGAAACATCCCATTTCATAGTCCAAGTCATCTCTATATTACCACCTCCACTGAAACCACCCATGTCTTTCCAACACGTTTTTTGACCAATGGAAATATATAAAATTATTTTTTTCTCTTCTAGAATGAAAATCACTGTCTGGTTGTTCACATTTCAAAGTCATATTTGCTAGAGACAGAAAAAGCCACATGTATGGTCATCATAGCCAAACAAGTGGCACTCCAATGGGAGAGCCAATCAACCAACAAGACACACACCGGTAGAAGAGTGGTTTACTCGTGAGAAAAAAAGTATTGACGTATTTCTATCTAGAAATTGCAGGTTTGGTCAGCAAATATGGTCAGCAATGACTTCCATTTCATTCAAAAGGAACAAAAAAGGATATATACAAACATAATATAATGTAGTCCCTCATTAAGCTTTAGCTTGCAGTGTTAGCTTCTCTTCTTGACATGAACGCACTACCTCAGTTTGTGCTACAGCTCACGTTTTAAAACCATGCCGCATTTTTAAAGCTAATGTTGAGCGATAGAATATTACTTCCAAGTCGTGCTAGTGCCGAGGGTTTTGCTTACATAATTAGGATTAGTGTTCGGTGGCTAACACAGCGCTAAGCACGCTAGCATGCATTTTTTTAGCCGATTTAGCTTAATAAATATTTGTCATAACTGGTTTGAAAAGTAAAACAATTGCTATCAATTCAACTTCTGATGAATAGTGCTAAGATTAATGTTCAATAATTTATCATAATCGGAATATATCGACCATGTAAGTGTGCACATACTGAATCTGACACGCTTACGCTCTCGGCGTACATACATGTATTTTACAAATAGTAGGATGAATATAAATAAGCCATTGAAGGCAACAGAACCGCAACGAGTATGTACAATATATCATTTAAAAAAACAGGGACAATGAATTGGGGAATGTTAGTGCAGAAAGAAGGTGGTGATAGTGCAAGTAGTGCAGATGGATGTGGCTGATGAAGTATAATAAATAAATAAGTTAATTGCTTTAAAGAGATCATAGAGTGACAGAGTAAAGTTTTCAAACATTGTTTAACATTAGCGATCAATGGCCGCCATAAGAGAGCGGTCAAACGCTGCAAATATAATCACACCCTTGATCCAAATGACTTTTTCTTGACCTTGATTAAAAGAGAATTTGCGACGGCAGAATGTATTTGGTTCATTTTAAGCAACTTCATTTAAAACACCTAGAAATGGAGTAGAGTGGAGAAATCAATGGTCTACAATTAAAATGAGGATTCCCGTCCAAAAGGAACGTCACACCTTCCAGGAATGATGTTTGCAATGAAACTGTGGAGTATGATTGAATAGTGATCGCCAACGTTATTGAGGGCAAAATGGCGCATCGCTTTAAATGTTGCCGTCGAAAGGAATTGTGGGGCCGCATTATCGTGCCACTTATTGTGAAAAGATGGCCATGTGTACCGTATGCTAAAGCCTTGAAGCACCTTTCCTCAGCATTTAGAGAATCTCATCTTACTCGCAGGTTATTTCACAGAGAGAGGAACCTTCCTGAGCAAAAAAAAAAATAGTTGTTGTTGCTTTAAACACTGTACCTATGAAACTCTGCTTACTTAAACAAAAAAAAAACACATTTGACAGTTGAAACATTTTCAGTGTCAACTATCACTGTAAATTGAAAAAGAGAAACAGTTTGAATATAAACACGAAGGCATACCAGAGCCCATAGCCCCCCCCCCCCCCTCGCAATGATTTGTCCATCTACTCTATAGCCAGCACAAGCTGGTAGTTAAGCTAAAAATAATGTTTATTCCTGCAGACGTTTAATGGTCCGTCAAATGGGATAACAAGGACGGCTGATTTATGGGCCTTTCTCTGCAATTACCCAGCCTTCCCACTTCCTCCCTGTTTAAATTAAACAAGCCATTGATTTTATGCTGAATATTATTGTGCCATATTCCTCAGGAGTGCTTTTGATAGAGATATGGAGTGATTGGACCCCGACAGATGGATAGATAAAGGCTGAGGCACGGGGAGAGGAGCAGGTGGGAGAGAGGGTCCATTATTTGTTCAACATTTTTACAATAATGCTTTTTTTTCGTTGGACCACCTGAGACACCTATGGACATGATCTTGAACACACATAAGAACAAAACATAAATACAAAATATAATATCACATATAACTTATCCTATATTGCTGCCTGTTGGCTTCAGGTGACAGTAAGTGGAATTTGAAAAAAAAAATGTGTCGTACAAATCCAGAAATTCATTCGATTATTTTTCATCTGTCAAAACAACCAAAAACAACCTCAGCTCCATACTGGACATCGATGAGCTGGTTCTGTGTTCTCACACTGCTGGGCTACACTCACAGTATGTAGGGAGGAAATGCCACTGGATAGCTCTTTTGTGTATAGATAGTTTTGTATTCGCAATTTATAGATAGTATTGATTGCAGACCAAACTTGTTGGCAGGGTAAATACATTTTTGCTTTTGGTTTCTTCTCGGGACTTATTGAAAAATGTCAAGTAGGGGAATGACACACATTATAATAGTATTACTTTAAAGCTGACGCCCACTCACAGACTGTGTATAGTAGGGAAATGAAGAATATTCAGATAAAAGAGAAAAACTCTTCAAAAAGAGTAACATTTATTTTGAAATAATGTGGGTCCAGGAATAGGAACCGTACATCTCAGATTGATCTGACTCCAGCCCAGAATAACACCGCCTCGCCTTGCAACGTGCAGGAGCGGGCCAACACTTACGCAGCAGCTACATTCTGACTTCCACTGTATTAGTCTCGTTTCTGAGGGCGATTACGCTCCCTTGTTGCGTCGGAGAGAATACAATGTGATCACCTTTGACAGGTTCATCGCGGAGGCCTTCTGGAGGCATTTCGCCCAGACAGTCAGCGACTCTATTAGCCGAGTGTTTTCATCCAAAAACACAGAAGTGTGTCACCCGGCGCATTTGGGCGGCGTGCGCACGAGCAGACACGTCCGTCCCCGCCGCGGAGTGACGATTACACAGAGAAGTCAAGTGACAAATTCAAGTGGCCAGAAGAAGAAGAAAAAAAAACTAATTCATTTAGGACCAGTGAGCAGCGAGCCGGGGCTGTCAGAGAGAGACGGAGAGAGAGATCAACAGGGCTCGCCCCCGATATGACAGATGCATTAGAGACGAGCGCGCCACAGTTAATTTTGTCTGTCCGAAGTGTCGCGGGTGGGGAGGGGAGTGGAAGACACTGTAAACTCAACCAATCTGTTGGACCTGTCCATTGTGTTTTAGGATAACAAAGAAAGATGGATGTGATCATGAGGATCTCCGTTTGGACTGTTGTCTCTCACCGGAGTGTCAGAGTTGACTATTTAAACACGGCCACTGGGTTTGTTCCTCACGCTCTTCCTCCTTAATTCGCTTGTTTTTCTTGTTCCTATGTGAGACTGGCTACATCTAACGATGTCATAACCAGGTATATCTCTAATGCAGCTACACAATATTTTTAATGATCATAGACAGCAAAGTACAAAGGTTCTCTGGTCCTAGTGGCGCATGGAGACGACGCCGAGGCTCGGACTGATATTAGCGCTGCATCATGGCCGAGGGTTGTTTAGAAACCGTTGCGATGATCCCATTAGAAGAAAAAAATGGTTTTCCACGTTTGCTAAATCCTGTTAAATATTACAAGCAGCGATTTAGCTAGAACATGTGTGCACCTTTTACTTCCTGTGAAGAGACACTCTTAAAGTTAAAGTTCCTTTGAGGTTTTTTTGGTATTCAAGGGGCGATATCAATGGGCGTAGACCAAAAATGCTCTTTGGAGGCAACAGGAAAGACCTTCAACTAATCAAAGGAACCAATCATGTGACTTCACAGAGAGCCATAGCAATGTGGAAACAGACTACGGTTCTACGTACCTGGGAACAAGACAATTTTACCAGCTCATCTCCTATCATCTCTTGGAGATGCTTGGCGATTTCTTCTGGCGATGTCAGCTTCAGCAGGAAGTTCCACATCAGCTTGGTCAAACATTCTCAAACGCCTATATGACTTGTGATTACCTCACATGTCTGGAAGGAGCTCCTGCTCCTTTTGTGTTGAATGTTGCTGTTCATCTGGTCACATGACATCTATTCTCCTGTCCATCCTAGAGAGCGGTCATCCTCTGTTGCTGCCCTGAAGGTTTCTTCACTTATTTTCTATTTCTTGGGAGTTTTTCCTGATGTGAGATCTGTAACAGGTTTCTGTCTGTCACTGGAAGTTTCTTCCCCAAGCACCAAGGATGAGCAAACAAAGAAGGATATATGGTGATATCTTTTATTGTCATTTGCAGACTGTGCCTCTGCTCCCCACTCTCCAGCTCCTCAGTCTGATCATTTATGGGGACAGATGCACACACAAACACAAACACA
>CM070098.1:5663345-5690845 GCA_036178185.1 Liparis tanakae
CGATGTCACACATAAAACAAATTAAAAACAGTAAGCAAGGCCAAGAATTAACAGAAAAAATACCAAAGAAGAATATATAGTTTCAACATTTGATGAACCAGTCGGTATTTAAATATTGCTGCTACAGTAGGAGCCAGAACTGGATGCATTAACTCAACACAGCATCTTTAACAGTCGTCACCGGCGACGCAAATTGAACCAAAAAGAGACATTTTTAAAGTCTCGGGAGGCGAAGTATCACGACATCTTTGAGCTGGATGTAAAATCATACTGCAAAGCAACTTACACATGACATACATGTACCATTTCCATTATTAAGCTAGTGAGAATTCTCCCTCTTAATCAAAGGGGGAAAGTACAGCTCTATTTAAGGGAATGAGCGGATCTGATATTGAGTGTCAAGTCTCTGCTTAATATGATTGAAAACCATCAAGAACTCCAAATGTGAAACAGTCATGTAAGAAACCAAACAGTCAATTGCGAACCCCACATTTTATTATTAAGGTAAATACAATGAGTACAACTCAATAACTACAACTGCATAGTATCTTAATTACTTAAATTATAATGTGACAAAAATGGCAAACATATTGTCAGTTTTGCCAACCAATAGCTGATCCTGAAAAATAAAAATAAAGTAAACATATTTGCTACATATATCTGTCTGTGCTTGCTAATTGTTTGTGAATGTGTCACTATTGAGGAGCCTATAGCACTGTGGCCCTGGGAGATGTGCAGTTAGAGTAAAGGGGTGCGCATCTTTATAGAGCCTCATTTTCAAGGTCCAAGGGGTCAGCCAGACCCTTTTATAAAACATCAGCCCCAATGCCCCATGGGATACGGAGTTCCTGATGGGTTCCGACCAAAGAATTGTAAATGTTGACCGAGAGGATATCAGTTAGTCACCGCAGTGACTGCGGGGTCACGACGGAGGATTCCCATTTCCTTTAAGAGCCTGAATGAGCTCTGCACAAACATGAACAGATGGATGGAAGACTGACTGAATGGAGAGGGAACGACTTAGAGAGTGAGAGAGAGAGAAAGAAAGAAAGAGAGAGGGAGCATCCTTATTTATTGTTCATGCATTTTTTAGCAGCAGCGCAGTGAGGTCAAATGAGTAAACAGGACTTAGCCCGAGGGCAAGAAGAAAGGAGGAAAGAGAGCAGGAGAGATGGACAGATTGGATATGTCAGTGTGGATGGATAGAGAGAGTCCGTGGGGAAAGCATCAATGGAAACCAACTTAGAATATTAAGGGAACGTCTTTCAATTTCAGCCTGCACGACAATGTGAGTGAATTCAGAAAGCATCTTTGTTTAAAAAAATCCCAACGTAGACACTTTATGCCTTCTTGTGTTCCACCTTTCATCTTTATTCAATCGTTCATTCTCCTTCTCTCGCTCCCCCCTGTTGAATCGTTATCGCTACAAATTTACTGCATTTAACATCCTGTGTATTTAGGGGGCGGCGGGGGGTCTAACTCAGCCCTGCAGGTGTCTTGACCTCTGACCGTTGACCTTCACACACACACCTACACACACACACACACACACACACAGCCTCAAGCATATGGCTCTGAATGATGTCGTTGAGATTAGCTGTTCGTCTCAACGGGGAGCAGAGCACCACAGCCGGTGTGTGTCTGTTTGAGTGAGAGACACAGAGAGAAAGAGAGAGAGAGAGAGAGAGAGAGGGAGAGAGGGAGAGAGGGAGAAGGTCTGCATTGATTTGACAAACAAGAGGCTAAAGACAAGAAGACTGTGCCGACCTTTGGCCTTCTGTGCGTGTGTACGGGCATAAGAATGAGTTTGTGCGGTTTTTCAGGAACACATTTCACACCTTTATTATTATTAAAACGCATACAAATGCTATTCCAGGAAGAAGAAATGTCCCGCTTACATTTGGGTTTTCCAAAATCGTAATGTGTCCTTATTTGGACTCTAAGCATATTTATCATTGTTGTTGTGTTTGACTTTTTTTTCAGCACTTTTTTCACTTAAATGATATGAATATCACAACTGTGACAGGAGGCATTATTACATGTGAAAAGGTGTAATATGCTGATTCTTTTCATATGACCATACAAACATAAGCTGCATCAAATTCTGTGTTGCAACACAATTTTGCCCTGAAGATCACCCAACAGCTTTCTGCTGGTGATGATAGATTGCATCCTTATCGTGTACATCTACATTAAACTACTTATTTATTGGATCTGGGTAAAACATCAAAAAGCATTGCCTTCATTACAATAACCAGAAACCTGCACAGCATGGGGGGGGGGGGGCTCTGTTGCCATGGCATTGAAGTGTGATTAGAACTCCGGTTAACCAACATGGCTGACGATATTGACTTCCTGTCCGGTTCATGCAAACAGGATGTGACAGATTTAATTTGTTTGTCAGCCCACCTTAATTTAAACAGAAGGCTGGGAGTGGGGGAGTGAGGGGGGGAATAGAGAGAGAGATTTCACACGCACACACTAGCTCTCCGATTGGCTCACTAGCAGTTAAAATTAGTGTTCGCCTCTCTGCGTGTCAGTTTGAGGGGGGGTGGCGTCTTTCCCCCCTTTTGTCTTGAACGGGCGCTTTGCCACGAAATCAGCTGACATGGCCATGAATGCAGAGCGTGTAGCTTGAAATCCTCTCACGCTTTTTTCTTTCTCCAATACGCACGCGCGAGTCGCAGAAAGGTCAAAACGCGGGACATATTTGGGGACGGACGAAAACACATAAACCGGGGAGCAGAGAAGAGAGAAGATGTAGCGATTGCACGGTAGATTAAGCGGGAGTGACTTGATCGTGACATGATGGCGTCGGTAACAAAGTGTGAGAGAGAGAGAGAGAGAGAGAGAGAGAGAGAGAGAGAGAGGGGGGCACACCAACGGAGAATGGGAGAGGAAGGAGAAAGAAGGGACTTTCTCAAGATGGAGCACGGAGCAGATGGACGGTCTAGACTCGGAGAGACGGCCGTGATGGCGGTAGAGAGCGAGGGTGTGACGGTGAATACAGAGGGCTGCATTATTGTTTAAATCATTGATCGCCTCCCTTTCTCTCTTGCCATCTCTTCCAGCAATAGATCTCTCTCTCTCTCTCTTCTACACTCTCCCTCTCTACAATCTTTCTTCTTAACCCTCAGATATTATTTTTTCCCCGTGACGGTCACACAGGCGTCCCCGTCTCCTCGTCTTTGTTCTCACTCTTTTCTTGGTCTTTGACACAGGTCGTCGCTACACTATGTGTCCTCTCGACCCCTTTTTTAAGGTTTCTCTGATAGTCTCACATTCGCTCATCTCTACGAATCTATTTTGGTTTCCAACAGGCTCTAAAACAGACTTAGCACATTGATCATGGCGTACATGAAGCTAGCGAGTTAACCATGCACCAAAGAGACGAAACATAGCGGAAGCAGGAGCAAGTAGCAATCCTCAAAGAAACACACGTATAAAGCTACATTATATATGCAGGGCTCTCAAGTTTTGAAGACAGGCAAGTGTGAGACATATCCATCCTCTTCTGCAATGGGTTAATGGCACCCAACTACAAAGTAGAGTGCCTCAGTGACGACGTATCGTTGTAGGCAACCCCGAAGTTAGCATCGCAAAAGCCAATGCCATTTTTCCATCATGTTTTGGCTCATTTGCTCTTCGGAACACGTTTATAACTCTAACAAACTTTGTTCAGCAACATAATCATCCCAAATGGACATCACTTTTAAAGATTTGTTTTACCATTACAACACAGCAGCTCGTTAAATAGGGTGAGGGTTTTTTAGGACAACCCCATGATAAAGTTACCGGGCAGATCACGAAACTCAAGGCGGCCAGTGTACTAGTGATGACGTTTAGAGGTCTCATCTAGACACTTGTTAGGTGTTAACCTAACAAGTAAGACACTTTAATGATTCAGAATGCACTTACTGGTGTATGTTACACTGGAAAAACTCTTCAGCTTGTTTTAACCATAGACCTTTTTTCACACACATAAAAATACTAAAACATTTACTTTGAGAGAAGGGAACTGGAAGTGCGACAATGCCGACTCCTTTCTGGGTCTGCAGCACTCTTATAGTGCCATGAACTGTTTGTCTCCATGAACCAACTGTAACACGCACGGTAATGAATGGAAACGCACATTAATTCCTCTCAGAGTTGAATTTAATGCGCGCTACATTTTAAACACCGTTGCTGTTGTTCACCTAGTTATAGAGACGGTTCCAGCCGGCATCTATTTCCACTAAAGACTTTTCTGGAGTTCCTTTCATCACAACATATTCAAAGATCAGTTGCTCATCCTTCCTGGTAGATAACATGTATGTAATGTGTTTTCTAATATCAGCTACGTACTATTGATCCTAGCCATGTCGTATCAGCTTTAGATCAGCTCTAATGCCAAAATCATTCACCATATTCCTATGCCCTAATACACAGCTGAGAAGAATGATGACTAATTGGTGTTTACATATATATTTTTTCATAATTATGTCATGTTTATTGCCCTTTATCCTCTGTGATGGGCATTAAGCGCGAATAGATTTTTTTGGAGGGGGTAATGCTGATTGATGACGATTGGTGACCGGTAAATAGCCCCGCTAAGTATTGATCGGATATAAGAATGGAAGCCAGTACATGCACATTGGCGGTTAGAATCCCAGAAATTAAACATGGATTACATAAAGCTACAACATATATGATGAGCATCTGCTTCACGTTTTTCGAGACCTTTTAAAATGTTATGAGAATTGTTTATAAAGATGATCTATTTTGTGAATCCACAGCTCAAATTATTGGTGCTGTATCATTTCCCCACTTTGTCATCTTCCCCAAATGTAAACGCTCAGTTTGTGGCAAAGGGAAGAGTTACCGCTGCAATGTTATAAAACTAAAAGGACAAAATAAACATTTAGAGGAAAAGGTTTGGTTGATTTACCCTGTATTCATTTTTAGAAAGAGCGCCAAAGACTTAAAAAGCAAATGACACGACACAAATAATGCGGAAAAACACCCCCCTGCTGAGGGACAAGGGAGTAAAGCCAGCGTCGACAGGACATCGGGGCTAAATTCAGACTGCATTGTTGTGACAGCCGGTGCTTTTGCTGTTGTGATCATTTCAAAAGCAACACTTCTTCTTTAGCGTGGCGCTTCAATTCACGGTTCCTTTTTTTTTATTATTCCTATATTGTCACATTCCTCTCGTGTAGACATCTGTGCCAGTTGTAGAACATTGCGCCGCAAGACGCTATTTCGGTATCCAGCCGTAAAAAAAAGTCACCATCCACCACGCCGACGCACTGCCACAAGGCGGTGGTTCTGGTTTGTTACCACGGAGACAAGCGCGTGGAGCCACGCTGGCTGTTTGGCAGCAACGCTCGTCTTGGCAGGGAAACGGCCAACGCTGAGGTCGAGTGACAGCCAGACTCACACACACACTCTCTCACTTACCTCAAGGCTCAGCAGGGCGGGATGGGGGGGCGGGCTGCTCTTTGTGTGTATGTGTGTGAGTGTGTGTGTGTGTGTGTGTGTGTGTGTGTGTGTGTGTGTGTGACAGTGTTAAGCAGGCGAGGGTGACAGTGACGTGACACTGGTGAAATAATTATGAGTCCAAAACAGGGCTGACAGGGAGCAGCCCGTGCCCTTCAACTATCTGTCAACTGTCATTAACATAGAGCCCTGATACACAGCCTTAGGAGAGAGAGAGAGAGGAATGGGAGGAGAGAGGGAGGGAGAAGACGGAATCTACAGACGGGGACACAGCCAAAAGGATCCATCTTCAATAGTCATTTAATCGTGAACTGAGCCCAGATAAGGCAAGTTAACAGGAGTCAGATCATCCTCACGGTCAGATGTCTCTGGCTTAATAGGTTCGGAAATAACTTGGACATTTGCGGTAAGAGGAAATATTACTGCGAGAGATTTCGGAGATGGGATGGGGAGAAGGACAGGAGGGGAAGACGGGACGAGATGAAGAGCCAATGTGACAGACGACGAGACTGAAGAGAGAAAGTACACCAAAAAACACAAATGATGATAATGACGAACTTACTGTTGGTCCATGCTCATTAATGTCACTCCCGCCAACGCTTCACCTCTAAAACACGACTATACCAGACTGTAATGCTTTATTCAAGGCGCTGTAGTAAAGGCAAAACAAACCTCTATTTTTGTAATTATGTGGCGTTTGCTTAGAACTTTAGATGCATACCGATAAACTAGCAAATTACCAAAAGGTCATCCCTGAGTCACCCTGCTGGTCTTTCCCAGTTTACCTTGTTAATCCTGAAGAAGATCTCCTGCCTACCTCTGTCACGGCGAGAAAGTAAACTTGCTCCCTATGGGGTGTCGTTGGCTACATGTCCCCAAAAAAATGGCTGACATTCATTACAGCGGAAGAATTAATTTGAGCAATGGCTCCACCGGTTGGTGTTTGCGCTCGGCGTCTCAGGCACTGGAGGGTCATCGCCGGTAACATCCTCCCCGAATCAGTCGAAACATTGTAAAATCTACCTTTGAGACAATTAATACCGTTGATCTAGGCATGTTCTAAAAATAGCTGACGTCACCATGGAGCCGTCCTAGTCCGAGACAAAGAAGGCGGGCAATGGGGAGCTAGATGTGGTTTTGAACAAAGAAAACATGGCAGAAAAGTAACAACACTTACTATTTTCACAATAATTGAGGGGAAGATTTATTATTTCTTCTGACAGTGAAAGCGGCACAATGTGGAAAGACACTTTGGTACGTATTACAAAAGCTTCCATACTGTTAAGTTGTAACAGTTCAGCTCCATACCTTCCTTTTTTATTAGTTGTTTTCATCCTGTCTCACTATCATATCATTCCAGATCCTGCTTCCCATCTCGTCAGTCCAACTCCCTTCACCTGCCTCTGATCACCTCGTTAGTCCCTCATTCCCTTCACCTGGCCCTCACGCCCTTCTCACCTGCAGCCCATTCCCTCATTAGTCCTTCACTATTTAGCTCCCTCACTTCCGCTTGTCCTCTGCCAGATTGTTTTGTGTTCTTCGTGAAGCCCTCCAGCCTTACCAAGTGTGTTCCTCTGTTCCCGTCTGTTTTATTCCTGCTCAAACTTTGAGCAAAGTAAATTACTTTCCAGTTCTGTCTCCTGAGTCGTGCATTTGGGTCCACCCTAATACTCCCGTGACATAAGTTAAAAAAAGATCTACCGGGTGAGCTGGAAAAGTTCCGGATTTGGAATGTTATAATATAACATATTTAATAAAAGAATAAGGATCACAAGGCATATATATCTGTCCCGGCCGGGCACGTCACGCTTCAATGAGTCCACAGGCCGAAGAGCCGCTAAATGCAATTCAGTTTACTGCCTATCGTATTCACGCAAGAGGACATGTGACGTGCCTCACAACTCCAACAGTAGTGAAGGCATTCTTTCACTGGGCTGAGAGACAATCATTGGTTAGTATGTTGGTTACATGCATAGACCCTTAAATTTCCCAGCATACTCTTGGCTAACCCCTACAGGAGGCGGGTTAATCTTATCTACTCCACAACAATGCTACTGCCACTAACATACGTCATACGTTAGTTTTTCAAACTAAAATGTCTGCTTCCGGTTAAAACAGCTGTGACGATCTCTAGTAGAAACTCCCATTCTGACTATGCCTCTCAAAGTCAATACATTTCATTCATACTCACGTCATGCCATAGTTATAATAAGCACAACACATCTTACAGTCAGCAGTACAGTTGCAAGAATAATACAATAATCATACTTTCAGTGACAGTGACTTTCTATGTCTATGTTTTCATAATACATTATTTTAAAATTTCCTTCATAATATCATTTATTGATTATCCTAGCTTTCTTATGTATTAATTTAAAACCATAGAATTTCTTATTTTCATGTGAAAGTCTAACCATTACAACTCTAAAACCTGTGAAGGCAGCTTTGGTCAAACAACAAGTCTAAAATGACAAAAAGCAACTGAAGCTTCACAAGAGTAAGAAAGCCTTTTCGGACGGGGAGGTCTTGAACGAAGCAATGATGGTTGTTGTAAACACTGCGTTCAAAGACGAGAAGAACAATCCCGATGCCATCGCCACTCTCCGATGTCTAGTACCCCCGTTAGAAGAGTGTCGGCTATGTCCGGAGCAACTGGACCGGGATCTGGCTGAGTCCAGGTGGTTTAGCATCCAGTGCGACGAGTCCGTGGACAGCACCAGTACAACTTAGCGAAAGATGTTTAATGACTTCTCCATGTCACGACCCGGCTCTTAAGCCATGACAAAAACGTCAGACACAGGTTTTTAAAAAGCTTAGATTAGTTGGTAAACAAACCACACGTTAAAGCATGAGGGGACGCAAACACAATATGGTGCAGGGATCCAGCCCCGAGGACCGGAGTGGACAGGTATTAAATACTGCTGGGGAACTGGCCAGGTACTCCCAGTTACACTGATAAGCTCCGCCTACCAGGGACCTGCAAGACAAGCCAGAGCAAAAGCATGGCCATCGGAGGTTAGTTGAAGTAGTAGGTTACGTGAAGACGGAAAATCACAGTCTGGTTAACTTACAAGGAAAAGTTTCATATGACTGAAAACGTTACACTAGATCTAGAAGTATCTGCTATTGCTCCATTCAGATCACCTTTCTGTTGCTTGTAAAAGATATGTTTAGTCCAGTGTTCACATTAAAGTTGAATTCTCCAGAGACCAAGGTACACAACCAACTTTTACTATTACAACTTAGTTTTGCTATCGAATAGGGAGTTTAAAAAAAATTATATTTGAGTTTTAACAATATACTTTAATAGCTTCAACTTTATGAGCTTCAACTATATGTAACTTTAAAGGACACAACATTTGATCAGATTTGACGAAAAATTACTATGTAGTTAAAGTAGCACTTTGGGGTTATAACATTGTTTTATTGTGAATATTTAAAGATGAACCAGATCAGCCTCCTACTGCAGCTCCCTCCAAACCACTCTCAGGTATGTGCTTGACCAGAGTTGGATTGTATTTCTTTAGTATGACTATTATATATATATTATCGTGGAGATCATAAAGGACATCCGCTCCAAACCCAAACCACACAGGATCTTAAAATTTGACCAAATAAATAAATAAATCTCATGGCTAAAGACGTTGTTGCCAAAGGCCTTGCCCCCATGAGATCACTTCCTCCTGTAGTGTATGTATGAAAGTGTTTCTTGAGCTTGGATTAGGCGAAGGCCCCTGGTGAGATACGTCAGAGTCCCGTTACCAAGAGTCAGGATGTAAAACGCCTCGGTGTACATAACTCTTCTTAACGGGGCGTGAATCCCTCCTCAAAACAAGAAGACACACAGTACATTTCACAACAGTATATTTGGAAATAAATCTCTCATGAGACACTCGAGAGGGACAGAGTTAAGGAGAGAAGAGATAGAGAGAGAGATGAGAGGTGGATTTATGGACAGGGGGGGTATCCCAGCGCCTAAGACGAGGCAAACGGCCGACAACAGACTGACGGACTGAAAACACAAATAAAGAGCCATTTTTATGACGTGAATGGATGGCTTCCCTGGAAGACACTTGGCTGGATTTTATTTGGTCGCGGCTTTTGGCCCGAGCCAGTACATATTTCTGTTTTATGAAGAGACTCAACGGCTAAGACGGCGGCTAACAGAGTGGAGCGAACCCTCTCACCTCATCCGGATTGGCGGAGAAAGCCTCGAGGAACGGAGAGAGCAGAGAGGTGGACAAAATAAAAGGTGACGTAAGTTAAGTGGGATCCAAAAATAATGTTATGAAATATGTGAATTCATATTGTTCATATTCTTTTTTGTTGTAGTCCACCTCCAGAGACACGTAAAGTCTACTGACCAATCAGTAGCTCTCATTCCACTTTCTAAATAAATCAGAGGAATTACTGTTGTTGTCGATATTGAGGAACAATTTACCCCTCAAATCGTTCAGGTCCTTTTCACTTGTTGAAAAAAAAAAGTTTTAATCTCTATCATTGTCAAAAGGCTTGTTTCTGATCAATGTTTTACTTTCTTTTTTTCTCTTATTGTATTTTATAACCTTTTGTAAATATGTCTTACATTAGAATGTGCTCTGTAAATATTGCCAATGGACGAGATTTAACTGGATCATCTCTTCTTTACTGTCTCATGAATAATAATGATCATAGTGATGATGATGACAACATAACCTAATAGTCATGCCTTTGTTGCGACCACTTAAAAGAATAAGGAGGGGGTATTTTATGCTTTTCTTATTGGCCTTAAAACTCATAAAAAGATGCTTTTGTCCGACCCGCTATGCTGTTTATCAATGTCCGATTAAATGTATTCCTACTTATCTTAAAAAAGGGTCACATAGTTTGACTTTTAAACATACTGTAATATGCTGAAACAGCTGGGCACTGTAACTTTTATCAAACATGACTCAAACGGACAGAGCAAATTGTGCATTTGTTTGGAACTATTTTTAGCCGCGCATGGATACACGTGTGGCGCTCCAGTGAGGACTCTTCATCTTTTTTTCTCATCCTCTGTTATGATCGAAGAAAAAGGGAAGTCAAACATGTTTAATGAGGATACCTTAAACCTATTTAGCATCTTTACATATTGTGTTTATATGAGGATAATTGAATTAGGGACCCAAAAATGAAATACTAAGCCTTCTAGTCTTTGTAAACTCGCATACAGGCTTCAGAACTCGTCTCTGATATAAACGACGCTGCGTGAAATTGTTTGGACCAAAGGATGAGTCACGGCATTGTAAAACAAATTCCCCCCGTCTACGGTAAAATAGTCATCACTGTAAGAAATAATTGCACCCGTCGCCCTGGATCTCTGACAGCGAACATGTGACAGTCGGTGCTTTCAGCGCAGAGAGAAAAGCCAGCGACGGCTCCATCTCTTCCCTCGGCCTTTCATGCCGTATCTCTTTCAATCTCTCGCACACATGCTAATCGTCCACCGCTCATTTACATGCTAATGATTTCACTCTTCCGATCCCTCTATTAAGTTACGTGCTGCTCACGCTCCCTCCCACGTCTTTGTGACTTTTCTGACCAGCGACCCTGCCGTTGGCTTTTTACTGAGGTTATTATCTGGTACCGAGGGGCGGGATTTTAATAGTCGCTTGCCTCTCATGGAACTGCGTGGAAATAAAAGATACGGCAAACAGCAGACAAGCAACAACAAAAAAAGAAAAAAAGGAATAGTGCAGGATGACCGGGTGGCAATTGTCATTATTTTCAGTGCAAGTTCCTGTAAAAGAAAGTGTGTGTGACCAGCAAAACTAAACCGGTTCAAACTTTCTGAATTACATGTGGTCCAAATTGACTCTAAAAAGATGTTGATAGTGGGCCACTTCTCAAATTAAGTATTACACTATTTGTATGATAATATGATCTGGAACTTATTAATTTGGGGATTTAAAGTAATACTTTCCTGATTCAAAGTAATAATTTCCTGATTTAATTATATATATATATATATATATATATATATATATATATATATATTTTTTTTTTAAAGAGCAGGTTGATTTCCAGGTTTTTTTTTATTTCAGGTTGATTTCACATGTATTTTATGTCCCCGTAAAATGATTGTGTTCCTCTGCTGCAACAAGCCACAGTCTTACAGTACACAAGGTACTCTTCAAAGAAATACTATTTCTTATAAATTAAATACATTTGAGTAATTATGGGAGTCCCCAAAATGTAATAAACAAGGGTTAAACTACAGAGTTTGTGGAGTGAAACACCCAAATCCTTTAACTACTGGATATATTTTAACTTTATTGCACCCAATGTAAATATCATTCCGTCTTCTTTCCGTAAAAAAATAAAGCAAAAAAAACAGAATCAAGCTTCATCCTAACATGAGAACAACAATGTTTGTTAATTGATGAATTAGTGTCTGAAATGTATTCATTGAGCTACTGAACGGCAACTGTTGGCCGCAGGTTGTGCTCGTCGAGCCGCTTTTCCTAGAATCAAAGGAGTCCACGACTACAGAGCAAATGTAATGTGCATGCATTACGGTCGCCTGGCGGTAGATCTGAAGAGCGTTGGACAGGCTTCAAGAAAGCGCTCATCACACCAGTTCGCCGAGATGGATTCACTGCGGATGCAAAGCGTCCAGCAGCGATTGAAAAGGTCACCCGTGTCTCCGCTGCAACCCCTCCACGTCCCGCACACCTCCGCCTCTCATCTGAATGGTGTGTGTGTGCAACGCTGTGTGTGTAATCTGAATAGCAATAAGGCCGGCTGATAGATTGATGCATAACAGCAAGGAGCATGCAGAGCAGGTGGGCTATTTCTGGTGTCGACTCCCTTTAATTCTCAACCGGGCCCCAGTTACATTCAGCCACTTCAAATGTCTTGGATCTGATACGGTCAGGGGTTGTCACGGGGTGAGGCTCAGGTGCAGAGAAACAGGCAATACTCCAGGTTTAAAGCGACTGGGAATTGATCATCGAAACAGAGACACTACTAGACACGGAAATAAAGATAACAAACCGAAAGGAGACAAGGGAAAGACTGTATGTAGGAAGCAACCAGGTGTAGGCATGAGACAATCAAGGAGACAGAGGAGTGGCTGAGCATAGGTGAAGGGAATAAAACAATCAAGACAGAGGAGACAGAACAGGGCGTTTCAGATACGGAGCTTTGAGGCTGAGGGAGCGACTTTAGTCAAAGTCTCCTTATGTTATTTCAAAGCACCCGGCGATGGAGTTTGACATTTTATTTTGTACCTCTTCTTGTTTGAGGTAAAAGGAAAATGTGAGGATCTCCCCCTCTGTACTGTCACGTTTCTGCCAATAACCCAAAACAAGAGGCGTGATAAGACATTACTCATCAGTTCTTTATTTAAAAGGTAATAATGGTAAAACTACCGTAATCTTTGATTGATAGACCCGGATCATTGTTTGAGGTAAACGGAGAGTTTAGAGTACCCTCGGAGAGTGTGCTCAAACTATCGTGGTATCATACTCAACCTCTTGGGGAAAGCTTATGTGATGGAAACGAGGCTCCGACCGTTGGTCGAACCTCAGATTCAAGGCGAGCAGTTCAGATTCTGTGGACCAAGAATACTGAAGGGGTCCTGGAAGTTGGCCCAACCAGTCTATATGTGCCTGTGGACTTGGAGAAGGCTTTCGACCGGGTCCCTCCTGGTATTTTGTGGGGGGTGCTGTGGGAGTATAGGGTTCCAAACCCATTGCAACGGGCTATCCGGTCTCTACGCAGTAAGATCTGTGTTTGCGTTCTCGGCATTAATTCCCACCATTAAGATCTGATGGTTGGCCTCCACCAGGGCTTCCCTTTATCACCGCTCCTGTTCGGGATTTCTATAAAAAGGAACCGGGGGTGGAGCAGGTCAGGTTTAGGGGTCTCGGGACCATATATGGTCACTTCTGTTCATTGGTTGTGGAAAATTCCATATGGTGACGTCCGAAATCCAACATGGCGACGGCGGAACCGCCAAACCCAAGGCTTCAAAATGGCGCTCCACAAACCAGTGGGTGTGGTGATCTCACATACGGTCTATGGGGGAAAGGACTGGACTGAGCACGCTGAACGTACATTGGAGTGGAACATAAGACCTGTAAAACATTGACAATGTACGTTTTTCCAAGTGCCTTGTGACATATCCTGTGACCCAAATTATCATAATAAATCACAGTGATTATTGAAAAACAATAATCCATGTCTATGTGTTATTGCTAGTTGTTTCCTCCTGCCCCCCAACCCCCACCAGACAGCCCGATATGAGGCCTTTGGTGCGTTCACATCGACTTTGAAGCAGAGCATGCAGGACTGCACTGTCCTTTAACAATTAACCAGCCACTGAGAATATTGAGATAATATTAAAATAGCTTGCCTCCATCTGCGGTCCTGTCCTGATTGCTATCTTAACCTCTGACTAGTGGGTTGTGTGTGTGTGTGTGTGTGTGGAGAGGGGTGGGGGTCCGAGTCCGGTCTGCTCAGAGACGCCAACAAGACTGAGAGGAGGATAATTCTACCGCCTGCCATTCGTGGATAATAGGAAGGACAGATAATGTATGCATGGCAGATATTACTGTCTGGGCTGTAATGTGTAGCCACACACAATCATACATGCGCATACGCACACACACACACACACACACACACACACACACACACACACACACACACAGGCATGCACACACCACACACATTTATTAATCTCTGCAACTGAACAGGACGGGAGCAATACAGAGCTATTATATTTGAATCATTGTAGATATCTTTCTCTCTCTCTCACACACACACACACACACACACACACACACACATACCTAATCCTCTGTGATAGAAACTCCGATGTGTCAAAGACATGAGGGCAACTCTTAAATCAAGTTGGGGAGAGACGGAGGGCGGCAAGGGTGGATGGAGAGATGGATGGAAGGAAGGCTGGAGGGGAAAGATGGAGGGAGGGATGGGAGGAGGGAGGAGAAGTCCAGGCGAGTTCCAGACCGTTTACAGTTACAAACGACGGGGAGAAAAAAATGAAATAATGAACAACCTTGACATATTGTTTCACCCACAAACACACACACACCTAGTTCAACCCGACGCCCCATTGACAAGCCTTCATCTCAGAAGGCGATGACGATGAAGACAAGTTTGTACCCACAGTCCTTCACCGGGACATGAAAGGCACCGATTAGAGTACAATGAGGGAAGAGAAGTCCACAAAAAACAATACGCTGAACCGTTGAAGTGTAATATCACCATGCATATCTCAGAGGGAGGAGGGGGAAAAAGAGAGAAAAATAGGCTGTAATTTGTAGCGGTGCTAATAAATCAAACATATTATGAGAGCAGGGATTGAGACTTTTTAATTATGACTTAAACGTCAAACTCAGAGCACGTCTCAGGGGATTTCCGCTCCGCGTAATGATTTCCTCGCACTGTTTTTTTTTGTGGCGATGGAGCTGAGGGATCTGTTTCTTTATTTTGTGTTAGCACGATTTGAGCGATTAGTTGATTCAACAAGACAAAGAGAGCATTGGAGGAGCCAACCTGAGGAATCCTCAGCGAATCACCGAAGCATCATGATATACGTACAAGAGAGAAATACAAGTTCACATTTTATTGCTAAAGAAAATTCCAATTGTTTTTATGAATTTTGAATGGTTTCCAAAAAAAGCAATTGTGAGTTGATTTGACTAACTGTGCAGACGTCAACATGGTTATTCTCTTGCATGTGCATTCCTATACTTATTACTGACTTCATTAATAAACTTTATCACATACATGAAGCAATTCATTCACATGTTACACACTTTATAGTGCAGTGGTTGTGGAGGAGATATTTTACTCTAAATAAATATAAATAAAAGACTGCATTCCAAAGTTAACTAAAGTATTGTCGGAAAAATGTACTTCAAGTAGAAAAATACATTATATTACTGGATTATTATTATTGTGTAAAGCTGTAATGTATGGGCAGCATTTTAAACAACAACTTGGGTCTTCGCCTTGTGGCCGTCTGCCACCGCCAACCCACCATGTTGCAGTTCACATCCACGTCATCAGACATGTGGGGAATCGCATAAATAAATAAATATATATATATATATATATATATATATATATATATATATATATATATATATATATGTATGTATATACTTTACTCGCATCGAGGAGCGCAGCGTACGCCTTCGGGTGGAGGATATACCGTGAAGACGGTAGAGATTACGTAATACTTCTGCCGCCCCATATTCCTCCTGCTGCCTCGCAGGCGTGGACTTGGAGATGATGGAGGAGGAGGAGGAGGAGGAGGAGGAGGAGGAGGAGGAGGAGGAGGAGGAGGAGGAGGAGGAGGAGGAGGAGGAGGAGGGGGAGGAGGAGGAGGTTGTAAATGTAGAGCAGGAGAAGCCATCCCAGCCAACCCGAGTACAGGACGAACTCCAGTGACACGATCTCCAGACATTTCCACACTATTTTTTTTTGTGATGAGCAAATCCTGCAGTGAAGTTCATTTCTTTTAGCTGGAAGAAATATATTTATTTTTTATTATATTACACATATATATATATATTGCACTGGTATAAAATATTGTTCTCAGAGACCTTAGAGGTCCATCAACTTTAGTCTTACTCTTGTACATCTTTGTGTTCACTAAAGACTTTTCAGTTTTTTTTTTTTCTATGAATGTAAAAAACAAAAAATATAACAAATAAGATCAAGTGTGATAAAGTGTGCCATGGTTATTGTCGAGCATTTCTTAAATTAATTTACAGAAAAAACAAATAGAAGATGTTTGGGCCAAAGTCTTTGTTTACCGCGGTAGTCTTTACATGTTTCTTCACATAATAACTCATGAAGTAACATTTAAATTCATATTTTAGGAAGTGTACAAAAAACCTAGACATATATGACAGAAGTTCACACACATACATACACACACATACAAAACACACTGGAACCACATCAGACTTCTTTCTTTACCCCTAATTCTTTACACTTCACCCCACTGTTCTCCCCCTCCTTCCCTCCATCCCTTTTGTTCTGCGCTCCCCTATTTATCACGGTGTGAAGGTTGAAAGAGATATTATTATGGGGTGTCGGGCTGGAGAGAGGAGACAGGGGTAGTCACATGGATCGCGTGGGGAGAACGCGGGGCTAATGACGGGAGGACAGGCTTGGTCAGTGGCCTGTGGTACCTGCTGGATGTGATAGATGGAGAGAGAGGAGGAGGAGGAGGAGGAGGAGGAGGAGGAGGAGGAGGGATCCCTCTCTCTGCCAGCACATGTATTTCATTGTATTGTTTCTCTGGAAATGACTTTGTAACATTTCTACCATGTAAATGCAGTTGAAGAAGGGACGGCAGGAAGACATTGGTGTGTGTGTGTATGTGTGTGTGTGTGTGTGTGTGTGTGTGTGTGTGTGTGTGTGCTATCGGTCTATATGCTGCTTTCATGAAGCCACAACGTCACAGTAAGACATGCCATCACTGGATGACAGTGAGACGTCTACTCACACGCCCAGCGGCACAATAACTCTGTTTCCTTTCTTCCTTTGGGAACAAAACTCATGTCAACTCTTTTCCAGCAAGAGAGCATTTTTTATTGTCGTAAAGCTTTGTGCTGCCGGACCCTCCATCAAGTCCACATTTGTCCTCCCCCCCCCCCCCTCCGGTGCAATATGGAGGATTCAGTCCTGAACCAAACACAAATGGACAAAAGGAAATCAAACATTCGGTATCAAACATGCATCATGGGTTTTGCCAGAAAAGGACAAATATTCTTCAAAAACGGACTTTTGACTTGACAGCTCAATGCATAAAATAATCAACCCCTACTTGAGTATTATTCAACCCACATGTTGTTGTGTTTCCTGACATGTTAACTGCAGTGTCATGGTACGCAGCCTGGGTTGGGGGGGGGGGGGTAAACTAGGGTGACCAGACGTCCAGTTTCCCCCGGACATGTCCTCTTTTTGAGACCTAAAAAATGCGGCGGAAACTAGTTATTACCTCTTACAAGTTTTGGAAATGGTATCTTCCTTACGTTTCACCTTCTTCCGCGAGCTCTGAATGAACTGTCAATGGATTGTCATTGGTTGACCGATCCCCCTCCGTCGACGCCATTTCCTATCTCGGGGGGGCATCATGAAGGAGTTATGCCGAAGTGTCCTCTCACAAACTCAAATCTGGTCACCCTAGGAGCCTAGGTAAACTATTTATATTTATCTAAATGCTCCTCGCTATTTTAACACGACGCGTGATGTGACTGGACTCACGTCCTCTCGAGGAGACGGGGGTTCTTTGGCGTGCATAGCGCTTATGTAAATCTCGATGTGCATAAATAGTCCAATATGGACGTATTTCGACACTGGATCCGGTTGGTGATATTCAGATTGTGTGGAAAAGCTAACTTTTTACAAAACCCTGCAGCTTCAAAAGAGAAGAGCAGCTTTCCCTGAACTCCAGCCTTGCAATGATATAAATAGTCATATTATTTCATAATCACTTTATTGTTTTTGTTTCCTCCATGTACTTTAGATAAGCATTTAAATGGGAGTAATTTCCATTTCCCCAGTGTTACTTGACCACTCTGCTCCTGCTGTAATGAGCCAAAAGTAATAAAATCAGTGTGTTTCCTTTCCTGCTTTGCACGGCCATTCGTTTGGTGCAATTACATGCTTTCTGCATAATACTGTATTTACATAATGCTTCTAATGATTATATTAGGCCACTTTTGCTTGTGCTGTTTTTTATTAGCACCAAAATAGCTTGAAAAGAGAAACAAATTGCAATAATTATCCGTGATGAGTAATAATCATGAATACTTGATCAAAATGTAAAAATCTTCAGCTTCCTGCTGAGAAATGGGTGCTTTAATTGTTCGGGAAAATCAGCATTTATATTCGTTTGTGTTGTGAAAAATTAAAGAAGGGAACATTCATTAACTTTGCCATTCATTTAATCTCACCTTCTATACTTTGTAAATAATAAAAAAACATATTACCTCAGCCTCACACGCACACACACACACAAACACACGCACACACACACGTGTGTCGTTGTCGAGAAACAATCTAACAAAGAAGGCAGATGAATATAAAGGCTGGATATCAGACTATTCATCACTGGATGATTACCGGCTGACAGCAGTAATTGAAAAACACTTATTGGAGTGGCTGGGGCGGAGGGCTGGTTCAGTCCCATCACACAAAATAACCCTCCGAGGGTAAGAGCAGTCTAAAGGTGATGATAAATGGACATATTTTCAAAAGGCAAGCTTCAGGTTTTTCTCTTGGAAACATATCTTGAAACCAAATATTCCTTTTACCATAAAAAAAAAGAAAAAGAAAAGAAAGATGGATGAAGATACTGTGTCAGTCATGATGAGCAATTCCAGCCTTTTTAGGGTTATGTTGTCTTTTTTTAACAACCCATTGGACGATTAAGTGGGTTCATATAATTCAGTTTATCCTCTGAAGCATTAATAGCAGATGGTACACATCCAACACACATTTATTTTCACACACGTAATGATAGGGTCATATTTATTGTACTGTTTGTTTCCATAGAAATATATCAGAGGAAAGAAGTATAATACTTAATGGACAAAGGGAACACCATCGGTAACTAATAATATATCATAATTTGGTCAGTGTGACTAATTAGCAGGTATAGTTCAATTACGCTAAGCTAGGAAAACATAATGAGATGTAATTAATGAAACATGGCTTTCTTTGTGTTACCAGCCACAGAGGAGCACAATGAAAATGTCAAAATACTCGCCCGCAAATATTTCGCAAACAAAATTCTTGATGTGAATGTGTGATCTGAGGCCCAACCAGCAGGACGCGATGGGCCCAGCGCAGCATCCGTCTGAGGGGAATGGTGGTACAGGCCATAGACTGCCAGCTATTCCATTGAGTTTCTTTGTTGTGAAAAGCTGTGAGAGAGAGAAGCCATTTCTCAATTCAAAGTACACTAAGTACAGACTTGTGTTCTTATGGTGTCTCGACTTGGGACTTTGGTCCTAGTCCAGACTCAGAAGGACGAGAGGACGGGAAGACGGTCTTTCTGCGATTGGAACAGCAGCTGACTTGATGACGTCACCACAGCACCTGTTCTTGCTCAAGAGTTTACTACAATTATTCAGTGTAAATTATTTTTTACAGTCAAACAAAATACGACAAACCAGTTTTTTTCATTATCGTTTAAATATAATAATTAGATTTTGAATTGTGTGTGTGGATATATTTGTTTTTGTATTTATTTATTTATATACACACAATTCAAAACAAAATAATCATACACAAATGATTGTATATATATATATTGTGTAAAAAATAAAAATACATATATATATATATATATATATATTGTTTATAAATATTTATATTACGTATGAATATATATATATATATATATATATATATATATATATATATATATATATTTGTATGTATATATAGTTATATTACACATGTAATTGCAAACAATTCAGTCAAAAATAAAACGACACCACTATAGTCCAACGTTAAAGTTTAATTAAAATATGAAGTTATGAATCTTAATCTTCAGTCAAACTGATTTAACGTTATCTGTAAATAAATAATACACTCTTTGTGCTCGTTAGATCCTCCAAACCAAATTATTTCTCATGTTTAACCGTGACGGAGCCAGCCAAGCATTTCAAGTGCTGCGGAGATCAGGCTGCTCTTGGCGGCCACGCAGCGCGCTGACCGCCCAGAAGAATCAAAACTTGTTCCGGAAAAATGACCCTGTTCTTTTTTCCCACATAACATTTGCGCTCATAAAGTAAAAAGGTTGACAAAAAAAGATAGACTTGAGAATGAACTGAACAAAAGTAAAAGCCCTGAATTATAAATCTTCATCATCGTCTCCCGGGTTACGCAACGCTGTTGTCAAATCAGTTCAAATGTAGTTTGTATTTATTGAAGGTTCTTTGAGACACCTTTATAGGTTCTTTGAAGAACTCTTTACGGAAATAGTTCTTTAAACAACAATGGTTTAAAGCTTCTTCATGGAACCAAAAATGGTGCATTAAAGACCCGTTTGTTGAGGGTTCTTTGAGACACCTTTATAGGCTCTTTGAAGAACTCAAGGAAATGCTTCTTTAAAGAACCCTGGTTTTAAAGGTTCTTTGTAGAATCAGAAATGGTTCCTTAAAGAACCATTTTTTAGGTTCTTTGAGACACCTTTATAGGTTCTTTGAATAACTATTTAAGGACATGGTTCTTTAAAGAACCCAGGTTTTAAAGGTTCTTTGTAGAACCAGAAATGGTGCCTTGAACGACCATTTATTGAAGTTTCCTTTGGGCACCTTTATAGGTAATTTGAATAACTCCTTATGGAAATGGTTCTTTAAAGAACCATGATTTTAAAGGTTCTTTGTGGAGCCAAAAAAATGTTCTTCTTTGGCATCACTCTTAACAACTATTTTTGGTAACAGATGGCGCCTTCATTTTTCTGTGTGTGTTTCCGTCACTCATTGTTTTCATCTTCCACTTTTCCCACCTAGAAAATACGGCGTTATGACGTTTCTTTCCAAGATAACCCAAAGTCACCGTCAGCGCCTCTTGAACCTCTCGGTGATACCCGGCGCCCTCCTCCCCTCGCGCTGCGCGTCATGGTCGCCTCCCCGTGCCAACATATCTATCAGATGCTGTTACTTAAGATGCCGTCCATCTCGGCGACCCCCCCCCCCCCCCCCCCATCCTCCCACCTGATATTCAACACGGCCAATACTTAGCACTGCTTTTTAACCAACTAAGACATCATCATTACTTTGAGCGATCGGGTCTCTCTGAGTGGACTCGTCCTCCTATTTCATCCCTCCCTCTCTCGTTCGCTCCTCCGTCCTCTCCTTTCCTCGTCCCTTCATCTCTTTTTTTATCTCTCTTGAGAGGGTCGGATCGCTTTATGTCCCGTCCTCTGCGGCGTGTCGTCCTCCGTAACGAGGGTCTCGTGTCATTACATGCCTGCGGTGTCCCCGTGACGTCCATATCCGTGTCCCGCTCCGTGTAATGTGTGCCCTCCATCACCGGCCAGGCTATTGTCTTGTCATGCTACATCTTGTTGCGGCGTGTGCACTTATCGGAGTAGCACTTATTGGACGGTCGCCATGACACACACTTGGGGGGGAAAGAAATTGCAATGCAATTTACATGCGTTGTGACAGAAACATCGATGGGCATACGTCTTTGTGTTTGACCCCCGTTGATCGTTCCCACCGGAGTTCACGGTCCTCGTAGCGATTATCAGAACAGTTAGGAAAGTATCTTACGTCTGAAGCCTCGTAATGATGTCATGCAAAGTTTTGGAATACATGTTTTACATTCAGAGAGGATCTTTTAACGTAGGGTACAATATTTGGTAACGCATGTCCTCGTCTTTCCGTGCTCTTGGTTTCCTTTTTCAGTTTTATTTCATCTGTTGACCCTCACTTCACTCTCCGGCCTCTTTAAAGTATTAAAGAGGTTAACGGACGGCCTCCAACACATTCTTCAAGGTCAGGGTCATGCGCAGCTTTAACATAGAGGGCTGGTTTGATGATGATGTCAATATTTCATAAAAAGATAATATCCTAAGTGTGTGTTTACTTGATGACACGCTATGAGGACGCCGGGGCCGGATCTGTTCGTTGATGAAGATGAAGATGAAGAAGTTGTGGAGCTTGAGTTGAGATTTATTTAGTCACACAAACTGGTCCACAAAGGTCCAGCATGTGTGTAGCGAGCGTCGTGAACAACTTACTTTAGGTGCCACTCGTTTTTCACATCTGTTCATTCTCCGCCTCTTTTATTGAATACCGAAACATTTTTGTTACATTTTCTTACACCGTTATTTGAAAAACCCATTGAGATTAAAAATCTATTTTTTCACAACATATGAAACACAAAGTTACACAAAAAACACAGAACAAGACAAGTTAAAAGAAACTAAAAGTTAAGAGACATTGACATAACAGAGTTTTTTTTTAAACATAAATATTTTAGATTTATATAAATAAATGTTTATACGTCAAGAAATCAAGGGTGGAGAAAATGTGAGTATTCGTTTAGTAGCCACAACTGTTATTAAAGCATCATAACACTTTGTGCATTTTTTTTATGTTGCTACTGGACCGATCAGAAATGACTGTGCAAACACAAAATGACCCAAAATGCAAAAAAAGAGAAAAGTATCCGAACCCGATGCTGCTTTTCTTTTTCGCTCCACCTTTGTGTTTGACATGGTGCTGTGGATCATCTCACCTCCCACTCTGTCTGAGGGAAGCTGACAGGCCGCAGATGGCTGTCTTTGATCGGCCATAACAAGCATCTCCACGTCAAATTACAGACGGGAGACACCGAAACAAACACACATAGACACTCACACACACACACACACACACACACACACGATGAAATAAACAAAGAAGTAGATGGCCCTGTGATCACGGCAAATGAGACCCTCATCATTTGATCACTTTATCAAAAGAGACGCCGCCGCTACACCTTGTTTTGGGAGATGAAGAAGAGACGACGATATTTTAGAAAAGCAAAAGCATTGATGAAACGCCACGCAATCTATTTCATCGGCTCCGAGGTAATTATACCTCCAGGCTTTGGGGAAAAGACAAACAGAAAAGGAATAGATGTCTGGGGTAAATTACATGCATCATTGGGGCGAAAAAGAAGTTACGATTTGTGCGGTGCAGTTATGAGGCACCGAGGGTTTACAATAAGTTGCATATTCCAAATATTTTCATTCTAATGCTGACAGGTCTGAGAAAACTATGAATCTATAACAGTTAAAAGAAGTGGCCACATGTCAGGCAAACAAACACTGGCCAGTTGCATTCTGGGAATTGTAGGATAGTGTTTTGGGGCCCACAGGAGGAAGTGAGGACATCTCAGCGTCTCCATTCAATATCAAATAGCATGGAGGAGTATCAATAGTCTCATATATATATATATATATATATATATATATATATATATATATATATATATATATATATATATATATATCAGCATTTCATATTTCCTGTTTCATACTCAACAATTAAGTCCAATTATATATTATTTTTAATTTTTTTGATTATACATTTACTGTTTAATTACTCATTTATTATACTGTTTTTCTTTTTTTTAATGCTTTGCTGGTGGTATTCTGTCAACGGCCCAGCTCTGGGGCTCATAATGTTTGATCATATCCTATCACATCTCTTTTATTTCTGCTGCATAATTCCGACAAATTCTTTTCTTTTAATCTTTTTCAATCAAATCCTTCAACTTTGTGGCCGTTATTAAACTGAAATGCTGATGTTTCGATTTGAAAAGCCAATTTTTAAATAGCTTACGTTATGTGACTGAATATAATTGAGATGTATGCGTATGTGTAAATGTACATGAAGTAATAATCTCTTAATTCTTTCTAAACTGCTACGATTAAAACTACTATTTCACTTATCAAGAAGAAAGAAAATTAAGAAGTATAAATACAATTCTCAATTATTTTAATCAGAAATATGTACATTTACACCGACGGGAGGAAACCTTCATCCAAAGTACGTCATGTGTTAGTTTATTTTCTTCTTCTTTTCTTTATTTTTAAGGGACCATGTACAGTTAACACAGCAATGTCAATATTTAATGTGACTGTAACACATTGTAGCTACACAGCTTATTTGCATCTGTAGTCCATTCACAGAAATATTGTAACTATGACAAACAAAAACAGCATTGTTAATAATCCCAAAACCTTAAAACCCATACGAACACCCAGACAAAAAAAAATATTGATGTACATCATATCTCATTTTACACAAGCCTAAACTCAAAAACATACATATACTCCATCGAGAAAAAAACAACATTGTTAATAATCACAATGAAATAAAAAATAAAAAATAAAATAATATATATATATATATATATATATATATATATATATATATATTAATATACAAATGTATATATTAATATACAAATGTATGTCATTTTACATATGCCCAAAGTCAAAAACATACATATTCTGCTCACTACTCTGTATTTAAAGGGATGTGGTGTGTGAACTGTACACACACTCCCAGTGTATGAATACAGAGTGATGGGCCAGCCCGGAGCGTGGCTCAGGTCACTGTCATACGGTTAAGAAGCAGCCACTTGAATACATGGTCCCGATCTCTCTCTCCCTCTCGCCCTCTCTCTCTCCCTCCTTCTGTCAGGATCTTGGCACATCGTGGGAGGCGCTAATGGAAAAGCTCCTGCTCCTGTTCCCCCTTGTTCACCACACTAATGTGAAAGGCGCCATCCATGTTACAGCTGTGTGTTGCCATGACCGGGCCGCCCTGTCATAGTCCACTGGCCTCCGAGCTAATGGGCCGCCCGCCGGGGGGGGGGGAGACGGATGGAGGAAGGTGGGGAGGAAGGGAGGGAGGGAGAATGGTGTGGACGGAGGAGCCAAAGGAAGCTCCTTTAACCGGCGTGGAGGAGAGCGACGCTTCGCGACCTCAGAGACGCGTCTGCACCCTCCTGTTGGTGGATGGCTGGAGTGAGAATGTGTCTCTCACGTTGTTCAGAGCTGTTCATGTGGTCACGTCACGGATTCAGATTCTCAAATGAGAGATTGTGCTGTCTGCATGCGGACATTAGTTTAAATCTATGATTATTCAGACAAAGCAAGACCTCTGAGTACAAACATAATTAGTAAAACAGGCATTTATTGTGCTGGGCGTTCTCACAACTCCCACATTGGTTGGAAAAAAACAACCTCAAACAAACAGGAATCAAAACAGTTTTTGCAATTATTTCTGAATATCAGTTATCTGATTCTAATCATATTTAAAATATATATATATATATATGTACTGTATATTCATTTTTGGAAAAAAACATTTTTTCTCTACATTACTTTTTTTAAGTAATGTAGAGAAAATAAGATGTTGTGCCAAACCGTCCGGTAAACATTAAATGAATAACATTTTGCCTTTGAACACAACTAAATCTTACAATCCTGTATGAGTGTATATTAGCAATAAACTCCATGTATTCACAACGCACAATAGCAAGATTGTATTGTAAGTGTATGTGTGTGTGTGTGTGTGTGTGTGTGTGTGTGTGTGTGTGTGTGTGTGTGTGTGTGTGCGCACTTGAGGTGTCACATATATACAAAATGCTGCCAGAGTCTGACAGCATTTCTTGTTTCTTTTGCATATAACAGTGAACTTGAGAAGACTCTCCTTTGTGTTTCCCAACACACACAAACACACACACACACACACACACACACACACACACACACACACAAACGCACAAGTAAGGTTAACTCTCAACAAGACAAGTCTGTCCATTCCCTCTCCTCTTCTTTCGAGCTGGACTACAGCCTCAAACGACCCACTGATCCACTACCAGGCTCTACCAGTGTGTGTGTGCGTGTGTGTGTGTGTGTAGGTGTGTGTGTGTCTCCTCACACCCCTCATCACAAGCAGTGGAGACAGTGGTCTCCCTTAGCGATACTCTCCCCTGGTCGGACTCGGCGCTGCTGAATAAACAAGACTCAGTTTGTCAGACCCAAAAACCAGACTGCAGTCGACTGTGGTACAGCACCCCCCACACATACACACGTACACACACACACACACACACACACACACACACACACACACACACACACACACACACACCACCCCCACTCGCGTGTGTAGACCCCCAAGAGGTACAATGTTTGGTAGAGGAGAAAAATATCGTAAAGAAAAACTTGTATTCTATTTATTCCTGTACATCGGGTCAGAATACCTGGAATAGTCACAAAGTCTTTAGTGTTTATATTTTTTTGACTGGTTTCTGTCTGGTAAGGATATTATGCCACTTTTCTTTTTTACAGGCCGAGTATTATCCCCCAAGACGAGGACGCTGATCCTCATCTGAGACATTCAGACGTGACCCGATACCGTTCTTCCCAGATCGGCCGGTACGGGGTATCGATCTGATACCAGCACGTCATGAACACCAAAAAAAATAAAACTATATAACTATGTTATAAACACCTAGTTAAGAACCACTATATTGCTGTGAAAACAACCGTTTCAAGGCTGAGTTTAAGACATGTGACCACAAAATCTGGACAATCTTTCGGTGCCGACAAATCGTCTGCGTCTCAGTAGGAGAGCCCCCCCCCCCCCGCCCGCATCAAGCTCGGAGGCCCCGTGTGGCGTTCAAGTGCGGCTTCGTGACCTCGGTGCCCTCTTCCTCCTCTCATCGCATCTCTCCGTTTCCTCATTGTGTGGCGCCACCATAAACCGATATGCCCCCCGTGGTAATAATAATAATAATCTCCGGGTCGCCGGTGGACTTCAATGGCAGCCAATCAGATTCAAGCCGGTCTAGATTCACGTGTTGAGTGGTTTTTAAAAAGGTTGGCATTAATATCAGGTGTTAAAAGCCTCCGTCTGTCTATCATACACACTCCATTGTCCCCTCCTCCTTCTCACCCGGCTCCACTCTCTCACTCTCTGTCACACTCCTCTCTGTCCCTCTGACAATTGCGTTATTTGGACTTATCGGGGGGGGAATACGAAACCGGCCCCCGAACAGATATGCCGATTCATTTCGCAGCCGGCGATTTGACAAGCTAGACTGCTCCTCTTGAAAGACATCATTCAAGCGCGCCGTCGATCCCCACTCCGTTCCCCTCGCTCTCCCTCCCTCCTTCTTCCCCTCCTTTCCCCTCCCTCCCTCCTTTATCCTGCTTTCTCCATTCCATCTCCCCGTCTTCTTGTTGCAATCTGTAGAGCTTCGGCCTCTCGAGATTGAAAAAGGGCTCTCTTCAAAAAAAAAGCTTGAAAAGAGCATGAGAACCCCAAAAAAGGAAAGAAGAAAAAAATCAGAAATCAAAACCTCCAAATGTGACACACTCCTTCATGAGGGAGGAAAAAAAGCAAAGGTTGAAGTATTGAAAAATATAAAATGATAGGGTGGTGGCGGCGGCGGTGGAAGGAGGCGAGCATGGCGATAACATTGTG
>CM070098.1:5695845-5698345 GCA_036178185.1 Liparis tanakae
AGAGAGTAAACAGGGAGAGAGAGCGAGCGAGCTTGATGAATGATTGGAGTGTGATGGATTGACTGCAATCCTCCCAGATCTGAAGCATCTGCTGTTCTTGTGTTGGCGGCGGGGGGGGGGGGTTGGATAAGTTCACAGTTCAGGCAATTCGGTGGCTGAACTTTGGGAACATTGAACACGTCACAACGTGTGTATTTGGAATTTGGAGATTGAACAAGATTTACCCGTTGCTATATGTCCCGCCCCCTTGAGCGCAGAGTGGCCAATCGCGGCGTAGCTTCAGCCGGCTCTGCTCCGAGAACTCTCGTTTGAATTTCTTCTTCAGTTTTACCTGGTGGCAGGGTTGGGGGGGGGAGCTGAGAGTGTGCGGATGTGTCGCGGCAGAGCGATGCGTGTATTAGAATATCTACAAAGTAACCCCAAATGTTTAGTATACCAGCATTAAAAGCAGTAATTATATTTTATTAAAATATATTCATGTAATTTGCATGCAAAATAGGTCTACCCGAACCAGCGGACACAAAATTCAACCCGCGGCAACACTTTAAAAGTAGCCCAATTCGGCGGGAAAACCGCAGACTTGGCAACCCCGGGGTGGTTTGGTGGATTTGGAGAAATTTGTGATCTTCGGGTTGTGTCATAGTAATACACTTCACCCGGAGAGGTTGGAAGGAGATATATACGTCACGTTTCTATACATAAAAATCCTGTAGCGCTAACATTGGTCATTCAAGAGAACGTGACCACACACAGTCATGCGTACACACACAGGAGTCATGCGTACAAATGCAGGAGTGAGTTACACAACAGAAATGTCCCAATCTCTTCCAGCTGATTGACTCATTAGCATATTCTCAGTCGACCATCTCACAGTCCACACCTCAAGTTTTGGTCTTCAAGCACAAAAGATGATGTTTTATTTAATTTTACAGTGCTGTATTACATATATGTTGTGTATATATACATATATATTTTATTTTATTTTGTATTTTATATTTCACTTTGCACACTTTACTTTATGCACAGTCACTTTCTTTCTTTCTTATACTTATATTTTATTGTGTTTAGTTTTATCGGTGCTGCTACTGTTGTTAACAAATTTCCCCTTGGGGATTAATAAAGTAAATTTCTATTCTTTCTTCTTCTTCCTTTCAGAAATTGATATGCTCAGACTTGACGAGTGAAGCTCGCCTAGAGCGCCAAATGTGCAAGGGCCGCCCCTGCCACTAGACAACATATTTATGTCACCAGACGCGAACATGCAATGTTAGATTATGAACAAATGTGGCTTGATTTCAGTAACAAGATTTTTTTATTTCCAATGGCAACATTGATTTTTTATGTTTCTTATGGAACACAACAACTGCAGATGCAAGTTGAGGTTAGAACATGCGGTTGACTTATGGGTCACGGAATAAAAAACATGTAATCTTTATAAGGAAATTGTAAAAGTGTCCCTTTAGTCATGGCCACTTAAAGCTTCCGTGTCTCAAAACGTCTTTCTCTCTCTTTTTTGTTCTTCTTTGATGACGTTGGACCACAGCTGGAGCCACAACGATGAGCTCCGTGCTCCACCCTTGAGCCTGGGACCTGTGAACCTGCAAGACCCCGCCGAGGGTCCTCCCGCCCACGGAGGTCCGGGAGGCCTCAGGTGTGTGTGGAGAAATGTGTGAGCATCCATCATGGAGTCATTCCTGACATAAAAAAGCCTGTAAATGGAGAATCAAACTTTTAGGTGTCTCATTTGCAATTGTCTCTTGTTTCCTCTTCCCAGCTAATGTGCGTCTCCTTTCCTTTCCATTCCTTTCCTTTCCTTTTCTTTTCCTCAGTACATTAGCAACATTTTCACACTAGCACCTCAAAATCAATGCCTACATCACATCTTGCTCAATATCAATCCAGAGCTGATTGAGGCGGTTTCATTAATAACGTTTACTTGACGATTACTGTCATAAGCTACAGCTCACCGTCCCGGCTAGAGGGGGGGGGGGCAACGAGATCAATTGACATCTGCTCTGATTGGTTAATCGCCGCTCGGCAGCCTATGAGATCGCCTCTCTCGTCTGTCAGTCATACGGCTTAATGTGCGGCGCCCGGTCAATTGATTCCCAGTCATCTGAACATAATCCCTCCGCAATCAGCCAATTAGGCGTTTGACCAATTCGCGGAGCTTCCGATTGAAGGCCAGCATCGAGAAATGTGTGTGTGTGTGTGTGCGTGTGCGTGTGTGTGTTCTGACGTTATCATGCTTGAGGTGAGTTATTAGTAACAGGTGGCTAACTGAGGGGCTCCGTGCACTCCACATGGAGATCTGTGTTAATTGAGAGATACATAATTAGTTTATGAGTTTCTGCGCGTGTGTTTTCGTGTGTGTTTTCGTGTGTGTGTGTGTGTGTGTGTGTGTGTGTGTGTGTGTGTGAGCCGAGTCCATGGGAGTGTTTAATTGCGAGACTGTTAATTAAACCGGTTAATGCTGCAACTTTATGGTTTCACTATATTA